>CAUYQG010084768.1:0-10462 GCA_963574415.1 Tarsius wallacei | reverse complement strand
TGGAGTCTCACTCTGTCGCCCAGACTGGAGTGCAGAGGCCGCTCCTGGCTACTGCAGCCTCGACCTGCTGGGCTCCGGCGACCCTTCCGCCTCAGCCTTCCGAGTAGCTGGAACTACAGGCGTGCGCTACCACGCCCGGCTGATTTTTTGATTTATTGTAGAGATGAGGTCTCGCCAAGTTGCCCAGGCGGGTCTCGAACCCACAGGCTCAGGCAATCCACTCACCTCAGCCTCCCAAGACGCGGGATTACAGGCTGAGCCACCGAGCCCGGCTTTGTTTTTGTTTTTGAGTCAGAGTCTCACTCTGTTGCCCAGGCTGGAGTGCAGTGGCATAATGATGGCTACTGCAGCCTCGACCTGCTGGGCTCAAGTGATTCTTCTGCCTCAGCCTTCCAAGGAGCTGGGACTACAGTCATGCACCACCACGCCCGGCTAATTTTTAAAAATGTATTGTAGAGATGAGCTCTTGCCACGTTTCCCAGGCTGGTCTCGAACTCCTGGGTTTAGGCAAACCTCTTTCCTGGACTTCCCAAAGTGCTGAGATTATAGGTGTGAGCCAATGAGCCTGGCAAATGCTCCTTTTAAATTTTCTTAGTGTATCCATCTGACCACACAGTGAAACTTTAAACAGAGAGATTGTCTTTTTTTGGAAACTTGGAATGATTGCACTCTTCTGAATTTCTGTATTATTCCATTGTCTGTATGTGTGTTCTCATTTGTCTTACCACAAATGCCTCATCCATTCCTTCAGCAAACATTGACTGATTGTCTATTATGTGTCAAGTGCTATCCTATACCCTACATATATGGTGGAGAACAAGAGAAACACTGTCCTGTCTTCTTGGGTTTAACAATCTTAGGAGTTATTAGGAAAGGATCCACCTAGGTAGAGGGAATGGAGAGTCCAAAAGCCACGAGGCAGGGTTGAGCTTAGAGCACTCAAACAATGGCTAGAAGGCAGCATTGCTGCGATGACATTGAAGGGGGTGAGTGTCAGATGAGGCTGGAGGTTGAGGAAGCCTAGATCACAGGGGCTGTGGGAACCGCACTAAAAAGTTTAGCTCTTGTTCTTAACGTAATGAGACACCACGAGAGGATTTAGATGTTAGAAAGATGACTCTGGCTGCTGAACAGGGAAAGGCCAGTAGAGGAGCGAATGGGAGAAGGGAAACTGAGAAGGCAATTAGAGAATTCCAGGAGAGGACCATGGCGACATGGACGGGAGTTGGGCTGGTGGAGGCACAGTGGTCAGACTCGCTGTGTGTTCTGCATGTTTTTGTTTTGTTTTTTTTTTTTGAGTTGGAGTCTCACTCCTTTGCCCAGACTGGAGTGCAGTGGCACGCACACACAACCACCCCAGCGTTGACCTACTAGGCTCCGGCGAGCCTTTCACCTCAGCCTTCCAAGTAGTTACAAGTAACTACAGACGCACGCTACCATGCCTGGCTATTTTTTATTTTTTTTATTGTAGAGACAAGGTCTCGCCAAGTTGCTTGGGATGGTCTCGAACCTGCAGGCTCAGGCAATCCACTTGTCTCGGCCTCCCAAAGTGCTGGGATTACAGGCTGAGTCACCAAACCTGGCCTGTTCTGCATGTTGAACTTGCTAACAGGTTGGCTGTAGGGTGTAAGCAGGAGAAAAATCAAGGACATCACCCCAGTTTTTGACCTAAGTGACTGGATAAACTGTGATGCTGTTACCTGGCATGGGAAAGGCTAGGGAAGAAATAGATCATTTTTGGGGAGGAAAATTGTTGATATATTGCAGCATGTGAAAGTGTTATATCTAGAAGCAAATTATTTGTTGCTGGGTCTGCTACTGTCCATAGGCTTGCTTTCATAAAGGCTGTTACCTTTCCTCCTGGGTTCCAAGCATTTGCAAGAGTCACCTGGACAACCGTAGACCATTTTAATTTGAGGCCAAGTGAACTTTGGAAGAAAAAGAGTCTCCTAAAAGTCATCTGTTATGGTTCCTATTATAAAGAGAGAAAGTCTAAAGACCCAGAGAAGCAGGTATATCTTTATTATACCATGCATGTCATGGACACTCGCTTATTTTTGTTTTTGTTTGTTTGTTTTTGAGTTGGAGTCATCCAGGCTGGAGTGCAGTGGCACGCTCATGGCCACCGGAGCCTCGACCTGCTAGGTTCAGGTGATCCTTCCACCTCAGCCTCCCAAGTAGCTGGAACTATAGGCATGTGCTACCAGGCCCAGCTAATTTTTTGACTTATTGTAGAGATGAGGTCTTGCCAAGTTGCTCAGGCTGGTCTTGAACCCATGGGCTCAAGCAATCCGCTCACCTTGGCTTCCCAAAGTGCTGGGACTATATACGTGAGTCACTTGCGCCCCGTCTGTTTTTGTTTTTATTGCCTGACTTCCATTCCGATAACCCTGTTGAATTTCTCTCTACTTTGGGGTTTGGCAAACTCTCACCTGTTGGCCAAATCTGGTCGGCCTCCTGATTTTGTAAATAAAGTTTTATTGGTACACAGCCATGCCCATTTGTTGATGACTGTCTTTGAGCTACAATGGTAGCATTGAATAGGTGGACTGTATGGCCAGCAAAGGCTAAAAATATTTCTAAGGAGGCCTTTTCAGAGAAAGAATTGCTGATCTCTGCTCTGATGGAACCATTATTTCCCAAATTGCAACCCATGTGCTTTGGGTGAAGCTGACTCCCCTTAGCCTGCAAGGCTTGCTGGGGCTAAATCAATCTGCACATTCCCTCCCACAGGCATGAGTGAGAGGTGAGCGTTGACCCCTGATTGCCTAATTCAGAAGGCTCACTAATGTTGCTGAACTTCTGGGACAAAGATTGGCTTTTTGTATTGATTCTGAGTCCAGAAAAAGGTAGCTCTAGGAGTGCTGGCACCACCTTGGGAAGGCCTGTCTGAGACTGAAATTAATACAAGAGAGAAAGAGGAATTCTGCAGAGAGATGGAGAGGACCAAATCTTGGTGATGTCTTTTGAGCTCCTTTAACCCAATTAAATTCCCCCTTTCCCAATAAAGTCTCTTCTTTCTTTATCTAGGTTAGAGCTACTTTTTAATCACATGCAACAGAAAGAAACCTAACAGATATAAAAGGGTACAATTCCTCGTCATATATGTACATGATTTATTTGATATTGAGATGGAATTTAGAAATGCATGCTTTCTGACTTTCTCCCTTTCCTATAAAACCAAGCTCAGATGATTCCTTTTCCTTAAAATCTTGGCCGAAAGTGAATTTTCATTCTCTTACCCTCCTATGGGATTTTTAATTCATAAAAATATCAGGGTATTTAACATGTTCTATCTTATTTACATGTTCTATCTTATTTTGTATTTTGAGGGACAGTATTTTTTTCTTCATTTTTTTTTTGAGTTGGAGTCTCACTCCGTCGCTCCAGCTGGAGAGCAGTGGCATGCTCCCGGCCACCCCAGCATCAACTTGCTGGGCTCCGGCAATCCTTCTGCCTCAGTCTTCCAAGTAGCTGGAACTACAGGCGTGTGCCACCTTGCCTGGCTAAATTTTTGATTTATTGTAGAGATGAGGTCTCATCAAGTTGCCTGGGCTGGTCTCAAACCCGCGGGCTCAGGCAATCCACTCGCCTCAGCCTCCCAAAGTTCTGGGATGACAGACTGAGCCACTGAGCCCGGCCAAGGGACAGTATTTCTGCTCTATATGTTGTAAGGTTTGTGTGAGCAGAAACGACTTCTTCACCTTTGCATCTCCTGTATACCTAACACGATGCATCATACCACCATAGTGAGTACTAAAAAGATGACAAGCAAAGGGGTGAGTGTGCCTTGGTAGCCATGCACTTTGAAGCCACAAATTAAGGGTGAATCAAAATGAGATGGAGCAAGGGGAGTGGAAGGAAAGGCTGACAACCTTCCCTCCTCACGTCCCTGAATTGAGAGGGGAGAGAATGTTTAAATTAATGCAAGATTAAAGCTTTGATTTAGATTGGATGGGATTTTTAAAATATCTGGAAATGAAAATATTGTAATAGCCAAAAATAACCCAAAAGCTAGGAATTAGCCCAAAATGCTGTCAAGAAATGGGATTGACAGATCTATGAAAACATGTCTAATGGCTAGAGCGTGGGATAGAAAACATCTTTATAACTACATTTTACTGAATTCAGTCCATTCCATAAAGTATTTATATATTCTATGCCTGATTATTTGTTTTGAACTTTTTGACTTTGGAATTTAAATGCAAAATATCGATTATAAATTATTTTATTTTTCTTTCTTTCTTCTTCTTCTTTTTTTTTTTTAAGAGATGAAGCTTTGTTATGTTGCTCAGACTGGTCTTGGATTCCTGGCCTCAAGCAATGTTCCCGCCTCAGACTCCCAAGTGGTTGGGATTGCAAGTACAAGCCACCACACCTGGCTCAAAATACCAATCCTTTAAAAAACTTTTTAAATTCTTTAAATTATGTATAAATAATATAAGGCCTGGTAAATTAATTTATTTTTAAGGGATTACCCATATAACCATGTGATAGTTTATTTAGATTGCCTATGCATTGAACACACATTTATTGAGAATCTTCTAGGTCCAAGAGGAGTCTCTGAGCTTAAGAACTTTGTAAGGGCCAGGCTCAGTAGCTCAGCCTGTAATCCCAGCACTTTGGGAGGCCAAGGCCAGTGGATTGCCTGAGCCTGTGGGTTCAAGACTAGCCCGGACAACTTGGTGGGACCTCATCTCTACAATAAATCAAAAATTAGCTGAGCATGGTGGCACGCATCTGTAGTTCCAGCTACTTGGAAGGCTGAGGCGGAAGGATCGCCTGAGCCCAGCGGATCGAGGCTGTGGTGGCCATGAGCATGCCATTGCACTCCAGCCTGGGTGACGGAGTAAGACTCCAACTCAAAAACAAAAGAACTTTGGAGGAGAAGGAGGAGGAATAAAGTAAATTCAATAAACAATTAGAATAGTGCTTTCAAGTGTAACTTTCTGTGATGATGGAAATATTATATATCTGTGCTTTCCAATATAGAAGCCACTGGCTACATGTGGCTAGTGAGCATTTGTAATATTGCTAGTGTGATAGAGAAGCTGACTTTTTAATTTTATTTAATTTTAACTCATTTAAATTTAGTTACCATCCATTAAATTTAATAACTGCCATCGCTCCAGGTGGCTTTTGCAAATGCTTGCCATTGGCTACCATGAACAGCAAAAAACTAGAATATAGGTAAAATGACATAAGCCATAAACAGTGTTTGTTAGGGCTTTTTTTTTTTTTTTTTTTTTTTAGTATAAGTCTCACACTGTCACCCAGGCTGGAGTGCAGTGGCACACTCATGGCCACCGCAGCCTTGGCCTGCTGGGCTTAGGCAATCCTTCCATCACAGTCTTCCAAGTTGCTGGAACTACAGGCATGTTTTACCATACCCGGCTAATTTTTGATTTATTGTAGAGAGGAGGCCTTGCCAAGTTGCCCACACTAGTCTCGAACCCCTGGGCTCAGGCAATCTTCTTGCCTTGGCCTCCCAAAGTATGGGATTACAGGCTTTTTAGGGCTTTTTTTTTTTTTTTTGAGTTGGAGTCTCACTCTGTCACCCAAGCTGGATGCAGTGGTACACTCCCGGCCACCACAGCCTCTACCTGCTGGGCTCAGGCAATCCTTCCGCCTCAGCTTTCCAAGTAGCCAGAACTATAAGTGTGTGCTACCACGCCTAGCTAATTTTTTGATTTATTGTAGAGATAAGGTCTCACCATGTTGCCCAGGCTGTTCTTGAACCCGCGGGCTCAGGCAATCCTCTTGCCTCGGCTCCCAAAGTGCTGGGATTATAGGCTCTAGCCACTGCGCCCAGCCTTGTTAGGGCATTTTTAAGGTAAGAGAGTAGTTAGGAGGTGAGGGGATTCAGGAAAGGGCTCTCAAGGATTCATGGAAGTGAGTTCTGGGAAGGGCTTTAAAGAATGAGTGAAGTTGATTTCCATATGAATGTGTGGATGGTTGTATATAAACGCAAATATACATTATGAAGGGAGTAGGGAAAGAGAGCATAGACTGAGTGGAGTTAAGATGTGAAAACTATTTTGGAAATATGAGTAAGTCCAACTTGGTTTTTGCATAAAAAGTGTGTACAAGAGTAATCTAAGATTCTTCTGAGTATACCCTTTGAAGTCATTTTGTAGATTTTTTTTTTTTTTTGAGATAGCAGGATATATTGGGACAGAAAAGCTCCCACAGTGGGAGGGGGCCTGAAGGGGTTGCCCATCTGGGGCTGAAAACCTGGTGCTTACATAGTCCTAAGTCCAAGCCGATTGGTTAGCACTAGCTGTGAGCTGTAGCTGTTCTGATTGGTCAGTATTAAGGACCAATCAACAGGAGGTAAGGGCCTAGTGGTGAGCTGATTGGTGGCTTTTCGATCCCAGCGGTGAGTACCTAAGGTCTAGCCTGAGAGGCCGGCCAGGAGTTTGCTACATTGTTACCAGAGGACCCACCTGTCTGTCTGCCTAGCCTTTTTCTAGATATCTCCTGACTCATTCCCCTCTCTGGAGTAGTAACCCTAGCTGCTGTTAGGGAGTAAGGACTATGACCGGTCTGGCTACTTCTTGCTGATCATGGGTGTCGTATGAAGACAGCAGCTGGGGATCCTCAGGAAGGTGATCTAAAGGTCCTTGGTAGAAAGAAGCTTGCATACAAGATTCCATCTGCATGACCATTTGGAGTTTGATGGCCTCTACGCGAGAAGAAACATACTTTACAAGAAGGTTAACTATACCTGGACCTAATACAAGTGATACAACAAAAGGAGCTATTAAGGGAAAAATCCATGTCCGTATACTGGAAATCCCTAGAGAGGAAAAAAATGATTGTACCCAACTGGGTCCTGAAACTGCCTGTATTTGTAAAGATTTTATTATTTTACAATGATTTTATTATTGTTTTATAACCTGTAAAGTGCCTTCTACTTGGGAGGAAGTGTTCACATGGAAACAGCAAGTTTTATTTAATAATGCATATGTTCTTCCACATTCCGCTGTGAGCGTGTCTAACATTTGAATAATTACCCTGTTGAGCTACGTACATAACGGAGGGTGCAAGATGGTGCTTATAAGAAGCTAGGATTAACGATACTAAAAACAGGAAGCAAAATAGAGTAGGCATTTTGTTTGCTCCTATGAGGGAAACTTCTAGGGAAGAAAACAATCTCATGGATGCTCAGGATTAAGAGGTCCTGGACAGAGATGTCTAATAGTACAAATCAAGATGAAAACAAAGGCAGCAAGTATAGGTAGAACCATCAGGAGAAAATTCATAGGCAGGAAGTAATGGCACTTAACTTTTACAATCTCTGGTTGGATTCTGTATGCTCTTCCGGGTCAGCTGGGGCAACTTCTTCTGGACTCCTTGCTTTCACTCTAGTGTGGTGGATCCACAAGTCTATTCCAGTAACCTTTACCTTCCGTTGAGCTCCACGTTTGGACGCCAAAACTGATGAGAATTTTGATGTGATTTGCAGGTCAGCCTGGGCTTCAAGAGTGTCAGCTCAATGGGTCAGCCAGTCAAGCCCCAGAGAGGGTCATCAAGGGGCTGGCAAGCCAAGCCCTCAGGGTGTTGCTGGGTTGGTGGGCCGGCAAGCCTAGCCCCTTGGGTGTCTCAGCTTCGGAGTCTCGCCTTCCTTCAGCTGGCTCTGTCGGCTGGCAAGCCAGCCTCTGGTGTGCACAGGTCTTCAGCTCCAACGATTTTCTGCAGCTCTTCAGGTCACAACTCTTCAAGGTTGAGGTTCTTGTCTCATGCCCAGGAAGAATGAGGAACACGGACAGCCAGAGAGTGAAAAAGCAGGATTTATTGAGGACAGAAAAGCTCCCACAGTGGGAGGGGGCCCGAAGGGGTTGCCCTGAAGATTTTCAATATCACCCTGAAAAGGCAGTCTTTTCCTTGAATACATGAAGAGAAATTGGTACTTTCTTTTTGTCTAGAAACTTCTGAAGATAGGATGGTTTGCAGTAGAACTTTCACCATCAGGTTGAGAAGGGACCTTAGCATCTGGGAATAAAATAGGCAAAAACCCAACTCAGTCTCGGTTTTATGAAGCCTTCTGAGAAAAAGGAAAGAAGACTTCAGTAGTTTCCATTGATCACTGAGAAAAAGGAAAGAAGACTTCAGTAGTTTCCATTGATCACTGGACATTAAAGGAAGGTCAGAAGGGGAAGAGCCATCCAGTGACCGGCTCCCTTAGGAAGTCATATTTAAGGAGACATCGGCTATCTGGATAGACAGCGGGGCTAAAGAGAAGCATAACTGTCCCTCTATGAAGGGTCTGTCAATAAAAGAAGAGGATGAAGGCAAGTTGATCATCTCACTGGAGCCCAGCAGTTGATGCTGGGGTGGCCGTGAGCGTGCCACTGCACTCCAGCCTGGGCAATCCAACTCAAAAAAGAAAAGAAAGTCAATCATCAAGCCAAGGACAGTAGACTCGACATTTATGCAAAGTCTCACCTGCAGGAGCCTTACCAGCAGCCACATGATCCCACGTGAAGCTAGGGGTACCTTTCTTCCCACTGACAAGTGACCAGATACTTAAGATAAACCTACTTGTCTTGTCTCTCCAGGACCTCTCTGCAATCCCCAGGAAGGACTGGAAGAGGAGGGAGGGGATATGGCTAAGGGTGTGTTCCTCCAGAGATATTTTTCTTCCTCCTGCCTTGCTGGTACCACAGCCTGGGGCTACAATTTTTAAAAAAGTAATAAACTCTATTTTTAGATCGGTATATATGCTTATGTGTACATATGTTTATATATAGGTGAAATTAATGACAGCAATGACGCAAGGGATGATGATACAAGGGAGGAGGAATTAGGGTTATTTTGTTATGTTATGTACTTGAAACCTTCTAGTGTGATTTGAAAGTGAACTTGGGTTAGTTGCAGATGTATATCGCTAGATCTAGGGCAACTACTAAAAACAGTTTTCAAAAAAGTATAATCGATATGCTAAGAAAGGAGAGAAAATGAAATAATATAAAATGCTCAGTTATGGCTGCGAAAGACAAAAAACTGGGGAAGACAGAACTAGGAACAGCAAACAAGGGCAACAAATAGAAAGCAGTAACAAACATGGTCAATAATAATCCATCTATTTCAACAGTCACTTTAGATGTCAGTGGTCTAAACATACTCATTAAAAGGCAGAGCTTTGTCAGAGAAGATCAAAGAACAAGACTCAACTAATCGTTGTCTGTGAGAAACCCACATTAAGTAGGTCAGGCTCTGACAAATCACCAATAGATTAGGCTCTGGTGAAAAAGTTTCTCTTGAGGGCAGGCCTTGTTAAGAACAGAGCGCTCTAATACATTTCAGAATGGCTGCATTCCCCCTCCCCCTGTTGGAAGTGCAAGCGGATTTTTCTCCAATGTTTTGGGAGGTAAAACTCTTCAAAGGATGCCCCCACCATGACTGGACCTGGGACCACTTTTTATACAAATGGATCTCTATTTTATTTTATTTTTTTTAAGTTGGAGTCTACTCTGTCGCCCAGGCTGGAGTGCAGTGGCATGCTCACGGTCACTCCAGCGTTGACAAGCTGGGCTCCGACAATCCTTCCATCTTAGCCTTCCAAGTAGCCAGAACTACAGGTGTGTGATACCACGCCCTGCTAATTTTTTTAAAAAAAATTTATTGTAGAGACGAGGTCTCACCGAGTTGCCTGGGCTGGTCTCGAACCCGCAGGCTCAGGCAATCCACTTGCCTAGGCCTCCCAAAGTGCTGGGATGACAGGTTGAGCCACTGAACTTGGCCCAAATGGATCTCTAAATTGAAGTTACAACATTTGAGTGAGAGTGAAAGGGAAATGGAGGATTCAATGATAATGGATTATTGCTAACTGGGTATCAAGAAGATCAATACTGCTACTAATAGAAACGTAGAATCCCACAGAGAAGCTGGTTTTGAGGGAGCTTATGATGCTCTCTCAGTGTGGAGGGTAATAAGACCAATAGTCTTTCTCTTTTTCTCTAAAATAAAAAATGATTCCCCCAAGCATGTTTGAACAGAACCCAAAACAACACCCACTACCCTAAAGAATACTCAAGTAGCCGGGCTCGGTGGCTCAGCCTGTCATCCGTGCTTTGGGAGGCCGAGGTGAGTGAATTGCCTGAGCCCGTGGGTTCAAGACCCGCCTGGGAAACTTGGCGAGACCTCATCTCTAACAATAAATCAAAAAAACAATTAGCTGGGCGTGGTAGCACACACCTGTAGTTCCAGCTACTTGGAAGGCTGAGGCAGAAGGATCTCTGGAGTCCAGCAGGTTGAGGCTGCTCCCGGCCACTGCACTCCAGTCTGGGTGACAGAGTGAGACTCCAACTCAAAAAAGGTACCCAGTTTTTCTGTGGATGTTGTGCATATCTGTTATGGGGTGTGTGTGTGTGTGTGTGTGTGTGTGTGTGTGTGTGTGTGTGTGCACGCACAAGCTCCTCTAGATGAAAGCTATAGATGAAAAGTATGGCCAAGAATG
>CAUYQG010084765.1:0-27159 GCA_963574415.1 Tarsius wallacei | reverse complement strand
GATTGCCTGAGCCCGCAGGTTCGAGACCCGCCTGGGCAACTTGGCGAGACCTCATCTCTACAATAAATCAAAAAATTAGGTGAGTGTGGTAGTGTGCGCCTGTAGTTCCAGCTACTTGGAAGGCTGAGGCAGAAGGATCGCCAGAGCCCAACAGGTCGAGGCAGCGGTGGCTAGGAGCAGACACTGCACTCCAGTCTGGGTGACAGAATGAGACTCCAACTCAAAAAAAAAAAAAGAAAAGAAAAATTGCATACCTACTACTTTTCCCTTCCTTTGACCCTCCCTGAATAAAACAACTTTTAAAAATGTCCTTTAGTAAACTAAGCACACTCCTGACTTACTGTTGCACTTTAACCACTCTTTCTGAATGACTCTTCATGAAGTTGTCTCCTTGACTAACTCGCTCCACAATTTTTGAAAGACTTGGCCCAAATGTCATCATCTCAATGAGGCATACTCTGACCGTTCTCTAAATATAATAATATTAATCTCCCACCTCCTGTGTATTCTCATTTAATTTGTTCTAATTTATCTTTTTTTATAACTATGTTCAACTTTTAATACCAAAAATAACATTTATTTGGTAGAATATATGATCCAAAAGGTTAGAGATCTTCATTTTTTTTTTCACTGATGTTCCATGAATTAGCTGTGACATCTGATATTGGATAAATGAAAGAATGAACATTCTCTTCCATCTATCATGAACCAAACATTCTGCCTTTACATTCTGAATCTGTCTATTCTTCCTATATATTATACTTACATTCATTGTTCATATAATTATTGTAAATCCACTTTATCCACCTCTTTGAAGCTCTGCTGACCCTCAGAAAACTCACCATTTCCTCAGATGCTAGTAGAGTGCAGTGTTCCTCTGTTTATAGCTTCTTTATCCTTTGGAGATGACCTTCTCCTCTTGGTGTAGATAAATATATTTTTTTTTCAGAAGCAGTACTTCTATGAAGAGCCTTATTCCTCCTACTTTTCCCTCTTATTTTCTCTTTCTTCTTGTGTCTTTCTATTCCACAGCTGTAAAAGATCTCTCCATCTTGAATCACTTAAGTGTTCATAATACACACAAATATTCTGATAAATCTCTTCTGGTTCTTCTAATTGGACTTTACATATCTGGTCATTTTTCTAACCATGACATTAAATACTTGCATTCCAAAATCTCAATTTGTCCTCTTTATACTTTAAAAAATTAAATGTTATTTTTTGAGAAGCAACAGTATATTATCTAGAAAAATAATAAATCAGACTGCCTTCCAGTCTTACTTTATTTACTAATTTACCTAAATAAGTGGTGTCTTGCTCATTTCTAATTTTTTGCCCAATTTTTCCTCAAAAGTTTTTGTTAGCCCTATTTGCCTGCACCATGCCCTTATAAAATAAAAGCTTTTTTGTTAAATCTTGAGAGCTTTGTAGATCCTAAAGAACAGTGTTCTCTCTATTGCAATAGTGTTTTTGAATGAGTCTGGGAAGCATCCTTGGCAGGTTCTGCCCCAACAACACAAATTCAGAAAAGCAGATGTGGAACAGAAAGATAATAGGTAAGTAACCAAGACAAAAAGGAGTGTGATAAAAGGCAACAAATATGCAACTATTTTATACTTCCTTCAAGATTTAAAATCACCATTGAACATAGCAAAATTCAACTCTCAAAGGTAGGAGTGTGGGCTCACAATGCTGATGAAATCCATGAACCGTTTTCTTCTTAATTCACTGTGCTTTGTTTTTGAAGAAACCCTAGAGGCTCTGGAACAGTCATTAAAATGTCCACTTGAGAGTAATATTTCCTAATTGGATAAATTTAGGCTAAGTTACAGGAACCATTGACTTTTTTTTGTTTAATTTTTCTTAAGGCTAAGATTCAAATTTTATAGTCAAGTTTTAGGATATGTTTTATTATTACTTTTAGGTGTAAAATGTACTTTGCATATAAAGATTATATTGGAGGACTATAATTTTTGGAATATTGGAGAAAGGACAACTTTTGAAGCTAAGTTAAATTTGCCTGTAGCTAAGAATGCCTTTAGCTTCAAATGTCAGAACTTGAAACTCAATATAAAGTTATATTATTGATTAATGAGGAAAGTTTACATTGAAATTCAAATTAAAACATCATTGATTCATCTACATGAGTTAATGTGTTAGCATTTGGATCAAATTTGAGAACCTGTGATTCAGAAACATGTAAATATTTTTCTTTTTCTTTTTTTTTTTTGAGTTGTAGTCTCACTTTGCCGCCCAGTTTGGAATGCAGTGGTAGACTCATGGTCACCCCTGCATCGACCTTCTGGGCTCCAGTGATCCTTCCACCTCAGCCTTCTAAGTAGTTGGTGCTACAGGTATGGGCTACCACATCTGGCAAATTTTTTATTATTTATTGTAGAACCGAGGTCTCGCCAAATTGCCCAGGCTGGTCTTGAACGTGTGGGCTCAGGCAATCCACTCACCTTGGCCTCCCAAAGTGCTGGGATGACAAGCTGAGCCACCGAACCCTGCCATAATTATATGTACCTATCCATTCATCTAATATGTATCTATTTATGTATCATATATATTCCCCATTTATTTATAATTTTCTTAGACCTCTCTGAAGAGTGGTCTCTGACACTGAGGAGCTGTATCATAAGGCATGCCCAAAGTATTTGAGATAAAGAAAACAACCTAGTTGTCCCCCATCACTTAGGCTAATCCTATTGTCTCACTCTGAATAAAAGGATTTTACCCTTCAGGAAGTGCTGCCCCAACATCACAGTCAGGACCACTCAGCCTGGACCAAGTAGGAAAAGAAGTGTTAAGACCTTGTTTTCTTAATATTCCATCGTGTACATGTACCACATTTTTTTGAATATTGGGCAGGTATAAAGAAGGACAAAATTATGAATTTCACAGCAATTTAGATGGACATAGAGTCTATAATACTGAGTGATGTATCACAGAAACAAAGAACTGAGTAGCACATGTTCTCACTCATAAGTAGACCTTGAACAATTATCATAATACTATAAGAAAAGGCTCGGTGGCTCAGCCTGTAATCCCATGCTTTGGGAGGCCGAGGTGAGTGGATTGCCTGAGTCCGCGGGTTGAGACCTGCCTGGGCAACTTGGCGAGACCTCATCTCTACAACAAAATCAAAAATGAGCCGGGCGTGGTAGCCCGCGCCTGTAGTTCCAGCTCCTTGGAAGGCTGAGGCGGAAGGATCTCTGGAGCCCAACAGGTCGAGGCTGCGGTGGCCGGGAGCGGCCCCTGCACTACAGTCTGGGTGACAGAGTGAGACTCCAACTCAAAAAAAAAAAAAAAGTGCGGAGGAGAGGCGGTATTGGCAGTAGTGGGCAGATGCAGGGGGAGGGAGGCACACCTCATCAACAAGGTTACCTGCATAATGAACATCTGTATACCTAACCCTAAATTGTACCCCACATCTTTAAGATTAAAAACAATTAAAAGAGAGAGAAAAAAAAAGAAAGAGCTTGCCTTCTTAACCAACCCTTGTTAATGAAAGAAAGCACACAGATTTAAGGTGGTCTTCCTATGTTTATTGGGAATAGTTACTGAGGAGGGAAAAGCTTTGTGTATTGTATTCCAATTCTAGAGGAATTCTGGAATTCTAGTATTATCAGTGCCTCGATCTGTCATGGAAATTAGGGGACCTGATGATTGAGATTTCGGGGAGCAGAGCTTCCATCCTTCCTGGACAACATCTTCCATTGGCCAGCCTGGGGAAAGGCAGAACCTTCTTTAGAATAAAACTGAGTTTTAAAGTCAACCACGCTTCACCTGAATGGTTCAAAATCCAACAATATCTGTCTGTTTGGGGAAGGGAAAGGGAGGAGGCTTAAGGCTGGAACAACCACAAATGACCCCAAAGTTCTTAAGAGATAAGTAAACAAATTCAACAGCTTTGCATTGTACTTTCACTTTCCATTTAATTTCTTTATTTTCTCTCCTAAGAAATCCCAGTTCTCTTTCAACACTCAGTTCAAATTATCTTCACTCCAGGAAGGCCAATCTTCATTTAACTACTCACCCTCTAAACTCTGTGTGTCTTCACTTATGGTATGTCTAATTTTTGCTGCTCTTCGAATATTACTTGTGCCTGTCATATAGATGACCTTTAATATAAATGTGAGTTGACTACATGAATTCAAGGATGTGATAGTGAGACAGGGCAATAAATGTTTTTAGGTAGGTAGGTGAAAAGGAAAAATGCAGTTGAAAGCAAATAATTAAAACAGCAACAAACAAACAAAAGCACTTATTTGGAGGAGCAGTTCCATTGACATAATCATCTTATGCGTAGTGCTGAAACCTGGAAAAACTGGAATCCTTGCTTTCTTCTGAGTCATCAAATGAAATCTGACCCAAGAACAGAGATCCTAGGGCTGATATTTGATACCTGGATTTAGCACAGTCTCCTCGGGGTTAACTGCTTAAAAGTCAAAGCCCAAGGGCAAGAAACTATAGGTTGCTGCATTGTTTAAATGTTTATTTATTAATTTAAAAAAAATTGAAACAGGAAAGAAAAATGCATGCTCTTTGCTAAAAGGGCAGCAAGAAAGAATGCTGCTTGAAATATTATTCCCCTTAATATATAAACATTGGATGGTCAGCAATGAACATAGAACTATTGTTCTCATGGCATTTGATATCTAGTCTCTGATTTGCCACTGACTGGATAATATTGAGTAAATTCTTCCCTTTTGTCCTATATTTCCTGTGAAAATTATGGAATTTGTTCAAATGCACAACATCACATTCAATCAACAGGGGTATGGCTTCTTGAGATGGATTACAATACTTAGCTTCATGACTTTAAATCTTTGAGAGTGCCCCCAAAATAATAGATACCAAAAATTTATTGCTGCAGAACTAGCTTCTGACTGCTTTGCTTCCCATTCCTTCAGAATGATGGCTATTGCAACTCAGAAGGGAAAAAAAAATTTTTTAGGGAATTCAACTGTTTCTCTAAAATTTTGAAATCAAAAAAAAGTCTATAAGCAAATAGGGCAAGATGTTAAACTGTTAGAACTTGGTTATGGCTTTATTATTTTTTTGAAATGATATGTTTGATATATATCTTAAATTAAAAGTGTAGTTCAGAATAATGGCCAGAATGTGAGCTAGAATTTCATTACAGAGAAATTTTATCTAAATTTATTTTGCAAATCACCACAGGGGTTCACACAGGTGAAGAGATCAAGCTTTGTAGTTTACGCTGAAAGAATTTGTGATCAGATAAAAAAAAATTGATCAAAGATTGTCAGATTGGATGAAAAGAAAATGCCCAACTCTAAACCAAAGATAAATGCAGTGGAATAGTAATATCATACAAAATATACTTCAAATTATACACTATTCTTGATGATAAAAAGAGACATTTCAGATGATAGAGACAATTCATTGTGAATGCATAATCTTACTTGGACATGTATATACTAAAAGTGCTACAATATCTGTAAGGCAAAACCGGTAGACTGAAAGGAGAAATAGAAAAATCCTCAATTTTAGCTGGAGGCTGCAACACTCCTCCCCTATATTGGTAGAAAAGGTGCATAGAAATTCTGTATGAGTAGAAGAGACTTCAAAAGCATTTTGAATCTTTCAAATAGGAAGGATAAATTCAGAAGATCTGTTATGTTGCCTGATGACTAGACGTAGATGACAATATGTTGCATTCACAAAAAAAATTCTACCAGTGTAGAGGTAAAATATTCTCACCACAAAAACGATAATTATGTAATGGCTATTTTATTTATCAAGGTTTGGTTATTCCCCAATACATATGCACTTTAAAGCACCATATTCTATACGATATATGCATATGCATTTATCTGTCAATTTAAAACCAACATTGTGAAGAAACTTGGCTTAATTAAAAATTATATAACACGACACGTGAAAAAACAACAGACTATTTATTCGTTAATAATACATGAAGTGCATTTATTAAAATAAAATATATGTTAGATCACATAACTTATTTCAACAAGTTTAAAATAATCAAAATCATATGAAATATATTAAATGACCATTATATTAATGTCAACACCAGAAAAAGTTCTGTATGGGCTATGCTTTTAATCTTTCTGCAATCATATATTTAATTTTTTATTAATATAAAATACTTTAGCATAACACAAAAAATACGCAAACATTTTTTTTTTTTGAGTCAGAGTCTCACTGCCACCCCAGCATTGACCTGCTGGACTCCAGCAATCCTTTTGCCTCAGTTTTCCAAGTAGCCGGAACTGCAGGTACATATTATTACACCCAGCTAATTTTTGATTTGTTGTAGAGACAAGGTCTTGCCAAGTTTCCCGGGCTGGTCTCAAACCCATGGGCTCAGGCAATCTACTTGCTTTGGCCTCCCAAAGTGCTGGGATTACAGGCTGAGTCACTGAATCCAGTCCCTACAAACACTTTAAGAATAATTTTCTCTAAGTGTATTTTCTAGTCATTCCAGGAATTGACATTATCATTTATAATAGAGCAATTATATTAAACAATAAACATTGTTTAACATTTTCTTTCTTAGTTTTCTCAGATTTGATGGAACTCAGTATCCCATTTTAAATGGCAGTCAAGAGGTCTTATGTTGGAAGGAGTTTAGAAAATGCTAGTCAAAACTAATAGTTTTTGTTTTCAAGAGAGACTTGATCTGCCTTGCAAGCTATTTATTTCATTTTATTTTAAGAATTTCTGCATCCAACAGAGGCTCAATATTCAGAATCTCTAAGGAGCATGAACAAGTTGATAGGAATAAAACAAATAACCCATTTAAAAAGTGGGCAAAGGACATGAACAGACTCTTCTGAAAAGGAGACATATATGTGGCCAACAGACATGAAAAAATTACCCAACATCACTAATCATCAGAGATACACAAATCAAAACCAGAATAAGATATATCCCATACCAGTCAGAGTGGCTGATAATAGTATGTCACAAAAAATATGTTGGCAAGCCTGTGAAGAAAAGGGAATGTTCATATACTGTTGGTGGGAATGTAAACTAGTTCATTCCCTGTGGATAGCAGTTTGGAAACATCTCGAAGAACTGAAAATAGATTTACCATTTGATCCAGGAATCCCACTACTGGGTATAATACTCAAAAGAGCATGAATTGTTCTACTAAAAGAACACCTGCATTTGTATGATTATTGCAGCACTCTTCACAAAACATGTAACCAAACTAGTTGCCTATCAGGGATGGACTGGTAGAAGAGAATGTGGTACACATACACCATGCAATACAATGCAGAGATAACAAATAATAAAATCATATCTTTTGTTAACAGCATCCATGAAGCTGGAGGTCATTCTAAGCAAATTAATACAAAAATAGCCCAAATGCTGCATGTTCTTACTTATAAGTGGGAACAAATCCCTGGATACACATGTGCAAAAGAATGGGAACAATAGTGACTTGGGACTCCTGAAGGATCCAGGGAGAGAGTAGGACAAATGTTGAAAGACAACCTGCTCAGTACCTTGCTCACCATATGGATGATGGGTCAACAGAAGCCCAAACCTCACCATGGCACAATATACCCACATAACTAACCTGCGCATGTACCCCTTGAATGAAAATTTTTTTTAAAAAGAATGTATTCCACAATATGCCTGTGATAAGAGAAAGTCTATAGCTTCATATGCTTCTCTACTACGGTATTACATTGAACAAAAATATTAGAAAACTATTAGTAATTCATTACCAGCTTGAGAATCTCCAAGGAAATATCTCTTTTTCTTGTAATTGTTCTCCTTCTTCATCAGATAAGGGGTGTTTTTTTCTAAAATTCAGAAGAAGTGCATGTGAGAAATACGTTAGCGTATACTAGAAAGTCTGGTTGACACCTGTGAAGCAAATACGAAATCAAAGGCTGAGACTTCATCAAGATAACTTTGGGAAGTCTAGTCAGTCAGCCTGATGTTTTATTTAAATGTGTCAAGTTGGGTTGTAAGACATACCTGCCCATTTGTTTTGAGATTTCATCCTGAAACAAGCTGATGATGAAAAACTGTGAGGAATTTACACCCAAAAAGAAAAGAATTCCCATGGTTTCAAGACCTTGTTGAACTTAGGGTACAGTCTAATTTTGGAGTTACCAACAAATGTTAACAAATGATAGACAATGTTTGCCATAAAATTAAAATGAAGAAAAAAAGTCACACATGTATGTATGTGTGTGTATATATGTATAAATATTTATATATATACGCACTATCTCTCTCTGTGTGTGTGTGTGTGTGTATATATATATATATATATATATATATATATTCTTCCAAGATATTGATTTTTGATTCAATGTTCTAGGTGGTGAGAAATATTACAAATTGAATTAAGAGAATTTCCTGTTCTCAAGTAGCATACAAGTGAGTGGTAGCAATTAAGCATATTTAGTATATGAGACCAATATTCAGTGATTTCCCAACATATGAGGAACAATAGTTTTTAAGACACTGCACATCAGGCAAGAAAAATTAACCCTAAGAGATGAAAAGTAAATGATGAAATCTGCAAAATTGCTCCATCTTCTCTATTGAGAAACTTTGCAGCTCAATGTGCAGGGAGGATGAATTCATGTAATCTGTGGACATCCTGAATTGAGACTGTGGAGCTAAGAGTCCATATAAGGGCCAAACAAAGGGATTGCATAGCACACAGAAAAGGTTATGGGGTGACATGTATACTCATTGTCTTGACTATGGTGATAGGTGATTGATTTAGAAGTGGACATATAAATTGATATATAACTATGTATACACTATAAAATTATATTCTTTTTAATGCATGGTTTATTGTATGTAAATTATATCTCAATTAAAATATTTTTACAAATGGGCTAAATGCAGTGGTTCCTACCTGTAATTCCAGCACATTGGAAGCAAGGCGGAATGATAGCTTGAGGACAAGAGTTTGTAAACATCTTAGGCAACATAGTGAAACACTGTCTCTACAGAAAATCATTTAGCTTTGCATGGTTCCTGTAGTCCCAGCTACTCAGGAGCCTGAGGTGCAAGGATGGCTTGAGCCCAGGAGGTTGAAATTTCAGTGAATCATGATCATGTCACTGCACTCCAGTCTGGGAGACAGAAGGAGGTCCTGTCTGGAAAAAAAAAAAGTTGTGAACAAAATGCCAGTCATGGTGGCTCACCTCTGTAATCCCAGCATTTAAGGAGGCTGAGGTGGGAGAATTGCTTGAGTCCAGGCATTTGAGTCCAGGCGTTGGGGCAACACAGTGCAACTTCATCTCTACGAAAAAAAACAAAAATTAACAGGTGTGGTGGTACATGCTTATAGTCCTAGGTACTTGGGAGACTGAAGCAGAAAGTTCACCTGAGCACAGGATGTCGAGGCTGTATTGAGCCAGAATGGTGGCATTGCACTCCAATTTGGCAACAGAATGAGATTCCTAGGAAGCACTGTCATTACATTATTGTTTGAAATGTATGGCACCATTAAAGTGTATAGTTTTGGGAGTCTAGTGTACCTCACAAGCCGTGTAAGCTACTCCTACTCCACAATACAGTTTTTGCACTCCATGTGTTCATCTATGCCATGTACATGTTGTATCCTAATAAAACATCAAGAAGATAAAATATGTCATATCATTAAAAAATGAACTTAGATGTTACTATTGGTTGTGATTGCATTCTCATTTGTTTTTCATAACTGACTAGATGAAGTTTTTGTTATAGTTTTATACATTTAAATATAATCAAGCTTTCTTGATTTTGTAATCATTTTGACATATGTAACTATGGTTATATTTCCTCATTATTATATATTATTTTATGAAAAACTGCTCTTATGCTGCTTAAATTTTAGTGATTAACTCTAATAATTCATTTGTGACAGTCAGTCACTTTGCCCCTTGATACTAAAAAAAAAAAAAAAATTGACATAATAAAATACTTCTTCTGGAATCTGGGTATTTTGACTTCACCAAGTTCTGTTACTACTTCTTTCGTGGTCTGAGGTAGGTACAAACCCATCTCTGAAGCCATTAATGAGAAATAATGATGTAATTACTAAAAGTTCTGTGTTTGAAATATAACATAATTCAGACATTTTGTTGTTGCTGTTGTCTTTAGGTTCAGATAAAAGTGTTCAGAGAAAGAAAGTTAAGTTTGATAGCAAAGTTACTGGTATTAAGACCTTTATTCTAAGCAGAGGAAACATCCAACATTGTCTTTTGTGGTAGACAAGACATAACTTTTGTTTGAAATGCAATGAACAACCATGGAAACATTTAAACAAAAGTTATGTAGACAAACTTACATGCTAGAATGAACATTGTTGCATCACTGTAAAGCCAATGTTTACCAGGATGAAACAAGAAAGAAGAAGCCAGAATTACAGTAATAAGGAAGACTTAGGAGATATGACACAGAAAGCCGACAAGTGAAAGTTTGCCATGGCAGAAGTGTCTTTAGAGCTAAACACACACATGTGTATACACACATATAATTATATATTACCCAAATTATCATAAATAACCATAGTGTCGTATTCAATTGGCAAAGAAATTGACAACAGAAGACAAGGATAATGATGTTTTTAAAGTATTTCCTTCTTGTCAATCTTATTTTAAATAGGTTTTGAGAGGTTTGTGAAATAGCACCAATGAGCTGGAAATAAGATAAAATGACAAGATATTTTGTTTATTTTGATTAAATAGACAGATAGATACATGGATGATAGGTAGATGGATAGCTTTTTATTGTGTTCTATTATGTATCCTGATTTAATAACACTAAATTTATTCCAGTTCCATTAAGATCTCAAACTTTCAATAAAATGTAGTCCCCTCAAAATGTTTTGAGTGGATGAGTATTTGGGGGTCATTAAAGGAAACTCACATTAGCATTAATATTGGGAGAGAGAAGAAAACATATAGAGTAGTTGAGAGAAAATAATTATCAATTTAAAAAAGAATATGAGATCAGTGTAATTTTTCCAGTGGATCCTCATTGGGTCTTTGGAAATGTTGGTGAAGACTTGGAATTACCATCAAATGTGAAACTATGTCTTCATTATTTTGTTTTATCTAAAAAGTAAAGGAAAATTTTATCTCAAAATTATCTCTTATTGAAGACATTAAGCACAATAATAATGGGAGTATATAATTTTTAAGAATTAATTAATTAAAATTGGGGTTAAGCTGAACAGAATTTTAAGAATTTAATCAACTATATGAAAACACTTTATATACACTCTACTATTTTAAACATTTGAATTTGCAATATAATAATTGGTAGTCAGAAAATAGGCATTCTAGTCTTGTTTCTTAGATTTGTTCGGTTGGGGAAAATGTTCTAAAATGTCTGAGTCTTAATTTGCAATTTTAAAAGGTGTTCTTTTGAAACAAAAATTCTTACATAAGGAATGATATATTACTTGTGTTGCTTCCTTTCTTCAACTAATGGTCAAATCTGTCTTCAGAACTTTCTATAGTTTATCTGAAGTGACTAATAAAAAAAATAAAATGACCCAGGTCTTATGATTGTAAATAGTCTTAAAATAGACCCAGATAAAATAACAATTGTGACTATTGAGTCCCTATTAAAAGTTGACATTAATGAATTTTACCTTACTTGTTGACAGAAACTTCTAGATTAATTGTAGTTATTTTTATTTTACAGAAGAGAATAATTAACTCTAATAGAGTATATTCAAGAGATGCTCAAGGAGATAGCTTATGTAGGTGGTATGCCATGTAAAGCAATTAGTAGGTCGTACTTCATCTACAGATTCAAGGGAAAAAAACAAGCTTGCCTCAAATGTCACATGGTATTCTGTTGACTCTGCTATGGCCAGAGGAACTTCTGGTCCCAGGAGCTCTTGATTGTTTTCTAGATATTTGTTAGCATTTTCATTCTGAAGAAACAGCTTGAAAATGGAACAGCAGCAACTCTTAAGGGGATTGTATGAGTGCTTTGAAAAAATCTAAAATGCAATGCCACTTAACTTCTCAGGTGTCCTGGGACTGTTCCCAACTGTGTGTTCGCGTGTGTCTGCCTGCCTCAATCAATACTCTATTAGGTGCAGCAGTTCTGTAGCACTCAACCATGAAATGGGATGACTCGTTTTTCCATCCTGTTGCTTCATTAAAGGACAAGGGGCCCCCTATGTAATGTTACCAGAATACTACAGACAATAAGTCCATTTAATGATAGTGAATAAAATCAATCTTGTCTGATATTAAATTTAATAAAAAGCAATTTCCACCATTACTAGCAGATCATCTGGGTCTTCTTACAGGTTGAGCTGCGTTTGTTCAAGGAGCTAGTCACATCATTGAATACGTTGTTGATTTTATACATTGCTCCAAATGAGTTTCAATTCAAAGTACTTGTATATATAAGCTACTAATACCAGCTCTCAAAATGCAGGCACATTGCCACTAAGTCAGCTTAGTGAGTGATTCATTAAGAAAAAATTGGAACAGCAAGATAGTGACGGCAAAGGTGGGGCTGTGAGAATCTCCATGAAAGTGAATTCCCATAAAGACTCTGGCTCCCCCAACCCCCGGGGACCTGGAGGCCCTGAGTTCCATGAACCTCTCTGCTGCCACGGCCGCCACCACCGCTGTTCTGCCCCAGGCAACCCTGGGCTCCCGGCCATGTGGAGCTCCAGAATCCCTTCCCAACTACACTGCCCCACAAGGCCCCAAGCATGCCCCACCAGGGAACAAGCTGCTGCCACCCATGGAGGACCTTGGCTCCTGCCCTGTGGAGCTCTGGGCTCCCTCCCCAACTGCAGTGTCCTGCCCCACCCCAAGCCTCCACCACCAAGGGAGGCCTGTGGCTCCCTCCCCATGGAGCTCCGGGCTACCTTGTCAACTGCACAGTCCCACCCACAGCTGCCCTGTGCTATGCTGACCAGCAACACCCAGAAGTCTCGCACTCCTCCTCCCCCAACTCACCCCTGGACACAGCAGGACCAGAGAATAGTTGGAGTTCTGAGACCAGGATAGACCTTCGCTCAGCTCTGCATAGCTTGGGACCTAAGAACAAAGAAAGAAAAAGATGCCCAATCTGCATGTGACACACTGACTTGCAACACCGGGCTGTCTCACACTCTGCCTCCCCCAGCTGGAGCCAGCTGCAGTAGAATCAGAGACCTCAGACCACAGTGGAGTAAAAATAAATATCAAAACCAACAAAGTTCCCCCCCAACCCACAAAGACATGTACACTAAACAGTATGATGTTAAGCAATTCCTGGGTAAATGATGAAATCAAAACAGAGATTAAAAGGTACCTGGGAACAAATGAAAATGAAGAAACATCTTACCAAAACTTCTGGAATGCCATGAAATCAGTAGTAAGAGGGGAATTCATATGTTTAAAAACACACTTGAAGAAAATGGAAAGATCACAAGTTAACAGCTTAACGAGTCATCTAAGGAAGATAGAAATGCAAGACCACCAAAACCCTAACATCAGCAGAAGAATCCAGATCACCAAAATAAAATCCCAAATCCAGGACATAGAAGACAAAAAGATAATACAAAAAACCAATGAAACAAAATGTTAGTTCTTTGAACGGATAAACAAGATAAATGGTCCCCTAACCAGACTGGCCAAGAAAAAGAGAGAGAAAGTCCAAATAAACTCAATCAGAAACACAAAAGATGAAGTCACAACTGACCCTGAAGAAATACAAAAGATTATCAGAGACTACTATGCACAACTGTATAGAAGCAAACTTGAAAACCTAAAGGAAATGGAGGACTTTCTGATATCACATAGCCTCCCTAGGTTGAAACAAGAAGAAACTGAGACCCTAAATTGACCAATAACAATCAAGGAAATTGACTATGTCATAAGAAAACTACCTATCAAAAAAAAAAAAAGTCCTGGACCAGATGGCTTTCTAGCAGAATTCTACAAAACATACAAGGAAGAACTGATACCAATCTTATTGAAAGTATTCCAGGCAATTTGAAAGATGGAACTCTCCACAAATCATTTTATGAAGATAACATCACATTGACACCCAAGCCAGGTAAAGATCCAACAAGAAAGAGAACTACAGGTCAATATCTTTGATGAGCATAGATGCTAAAATTCTCAACAAGATTTTAGCAAACCGGACTCAATCACACATCTCAAAAATCATCTGTCACGACCAAATAGACTTCATCCCTGGGATGCAAGTCTGGTTCAACATTTGTAAGACCATAAATGTAATTAAATACATCAATAGACGTAAAAACAAAAACCACATGATTATATCATTAGATGCAGAAAAAGCGTTTGATAAAATCCAGCACCCCTTCTTGATAAAAATTCTTGAACATCTAGGCATAGATGGAACAAAACTCAAAATAGTGAAAGCCATCTACAAGAAACCTACAACCAGTATACTCCTAAAGAGACAAAAATTGGAACCATTTCCCCTGAAAACTGGAATGAGACAAGGATGCCCACCATCACCCCTCCTGTTCAACATAGTTTTGGAAGTCCTAGCTAGAGCAATCAGAGACAAGAAGGCGATCAGGGGTAACCAAATAAGAAAAAAGGAAGTCAAGCTGTCTCTCTTTGTAGATCACATGATTGTATACCTTGAAAACCCAAGAGAATCTTCCAAAAACCTCCTTGCACTGATATAGGACTTTGGCAAAGTCTCAGGATATAAAATAAATGTACAAAAGACAATCACATTCCTATACACCAATAATAAACAAACAGAAACCCAAATAAAAAGCACAATTCCATTTACAGTATCCACAAAAAAATGAAATACCTTGGCATCTTCCTAACCAGAGACATAAAAGACCTTGACAACAAAACTACAAAACACTGCTCAAAGAAATCAAAGTTAACACAAACAAGTGGAAAAATATTCCATGCTCATGGATTGGAAGAATCAACATTGTTAAGATGTTCATTTTACCTAAGGCAACCTACAGATTTAATGCAATACCCATCAAATTACCAGCAACATTCTTCTCAGACCTAAAAAAAAAAATACAGGAATTCATATGGAAACATAAATGACCAAGAATAGCCAAAACAATCCTCAGTAAAAAAACAAAAAACAAAAAAACAAAGCAGAAGATATAACACTTCCAGACTTTAAATTTTATTATAAAGCTACAATAATCAAAACAGCCTGGTATTCATACAAGAACAGGCATATACACCAATGAAATAGAATTGAGATTCCAGAAGCAAAACCTCAATTTCTCAGCCAACTCATCTTCGACAAAGCCTTCACCACCCACTACTGGGGACAGGAGAACCTATTCAGTAAATGGTGCTGGGAAAACTGACTAACCACGTGCAGAAGATTAAAACAGGACCCCTACATATCCCCATATACAAAAATTTACTCTAAATGGATCACAGACCTAAATGCAAAACTTCTAACTGTAAGAACCTTAGAAAATGCAGGAGACACTCTTATGGATTTTGGAACTGGCAACCAATTCCTGATCAAAACCTGAAGTGCCCAGCCGTAAGAGATGAGATAGATAAGTGGGTCCTCATTAAAGTGACAAGCTTCTGCAAAGCCAAAGAAACCATCAAGAGAGCAGGGAGACAGCTCACAGACTGGGAAAAAATATTTGCCAACTCCATGTCTGACAAAGGCCTAACATCAAGGATCTATAAGGAACTCAAACATGCTGAAAATAAAAAAAACTAACAGCCCCATTACAAAGTGGGCTAAAGATATGAATAAACACTTCTCAAAAGGAGGCATAACAACAGCCAACAGATATATGAAAAAATGTTTAGTCTCACTAGTCATCAAGGAGATGCAAATTAAAACCACACTGGGATACCACCTAACTCCAGTCAGAATGGCCATCATCAATAACTCAAAAAATAACAGATGCTGGAGAACATGTGGTGAAAAGGCAACACTTCTACACAGTTGGTGGGAGTGCAAACTAGTTCAGCCTCTGTGGAAATCAGTGTGGCGATTCCTAAAACTCCTAAAAATTAAACTTCCATATGATCCCGCAATTCCCCTACTGGGAATATACCTGGAAGAATTCCTGCATACATATGTTTATCGCAGCATTGTTCACAATAGAAAGAACATGGAACCAACCGTGCTGCCCATCAAAAGAGGACTGGATTAAAAAAATGTGGTACATATACACAATGGAATAATACACAGCCATAAAGAAGACCAAAATCATGAACTTCACCTGGATGGAATTAGAGTTTATAATACTGAGTGATCTCTCACAGAAACAAAGAGCTGAGTATCACATGTTCTCACTCATAAGTGGACCTTGAAAAACCACCGTATTACTATAAGAAAAGAATTGAAAACCAACCGGGCGTGGTTGCGCACGCCTGTAGTTCTAGCTACTTGGAAGGATAGCCGGAGCCCAGCAGGTTGAGGCTGCGGTGGCCGGGAGCAGCCACTGCACTCCAGTCTGGGCGACAGAGTGAGACTCCAACTCCAAAAAAAAAAAGAATTGAACGTGGTGGGAAACTTCGGGGAGGGGAGTGGGGGGTGGAGAAGTGGCATTGACAGTTGTCTATGTCTGCCTGGGGAAGCGGGGGCACACCTCATCGATAAGGGCAACTGCATGGTGAATATTTGTATACCTAGCCCTGAATTGTACTCCACAATTTCAAATTAAAATTAAAAGAGGAAAAAATAATATAAAATAAAATAAATGCTGAATTTTAATAAAATTTTCACATAAAAGTAAAAAAAAAATTGTCCCAGCCTATACGAGAAATGTATCATTGAGTGTCACATATTCAGAGAGTTATAACGGCCTGTAATATTTTGATTGCAAAGCAATATTCTTAATAAGCACAGTAAATATTCTGAATTATCCTAAGTGGCAGTAATGCTGTACTCAATAGTCAAAATTATTGCTAATTGCAGACAAATGGTATTTTAAAAATTATTTGCAGATTAACCAATCTTTTTTCAAAAGGTTTTGAGAGAGTTTGTTTGAAAAATCATGTAGAGTAGTCAAGATGAGTATAAAATAAAATTACACAAAGGATATATGGGTGTTGTTATTCCCCAAACTGCTGGACTAATAAGATAACTACAGTTTGGCATGGCATTGACTTCTGCAGAGTTTCTTGGAAGTCAAGGAAGGATGAATGAGTAGATGGATAGATAGATTGGTAGATAGATAGAAGATAGATAGATTAGAGCTTTTATATCCTCATTTTACTCATTGTAGCTGGCATTATTTGCATGTTTAATACTGTGTTGGGACTTTGTAAGAAATTATCATCCTCTCATTTAATTCTCACGTGTGAGCTGAATAATATTATGCTTTTTGTACAGACAAGAAAATAGAGATTTACAAAGGTTTGTGTAAACTAACCAACATTATAAGTCTCTAAATGTCAAAAGTAGGTTACTAATTCAGAATCTTTAATTTCTTTGATTTTTGAGGTTCTATTCATTGGGGAGTAAATTATAGGAGAATTCTATATAAGAGCATTATGCTATATATGCACAAGGTTTACAATTTTATAACTATAATTGGTTTTCAGTGTAGGGATAATTCATAGTGAGCTGTGAATATTATATTAAATTGTATCAGTTTTGTTTTACCAGTCTCATCAGCAACAATTATGAAATAAATCAAAGTTCATATGTGGTCCTTATCCTTAATTTTGACATAGTTAAAGAGGAATATTTTAACTTACCATCAATATTTTATATATATGAAGATATATGTTGCTATATATGATTTTTATATATATTAAAATGTCCTAGTACAGTGACTTATCCACTTTAAGTTTAAATAAATATTATTTCTTTTATATTTCCTCCACAATTACATAGAAATTAATCCATATGTAAAATCTACATATGTAGTTATCCCTTATAACAGACCTCTAAATCATTAACCATAACTTGAAGACCTGACTGATATAATGGTTAGTGTTAATTTTGTCCATAATTAATTTACATTAAACTGATATTTTAAAGTATCAAACTATGTTAATTTGTGAAGCTGGGGTCTATGCTGACAGCACCAGTTTTGCTGTATGGTTCCAAGTTAGGATGACCTAAAAAGGCACTTCCATAAGGATTATAAGGCAGGTCAGGCATTGTGGCTCAAGTCTGTAATTCCAGCACTTTGGGAGGCCGAGGCTAGAGGATTGCCTGAGTCCAGGGCTTTGAGATCAGCCTGGGCAACGTGGCGAGACCTCATCTATATAATAAATCAAAAAATTAGCCGGGCGTGAGGTAAGTGCCTGTAGTTCTAGCCACTTGGAAGGTTAAGGCAGAAGGATTACCTGAGCCAAGCAGGTAGAGGCTGTGGTGGCCGTGAGCATGCCTCTGCACTCCAGCCTGGGCAACAGAGTGAGACTCCGACTCAAAAACAAAGCAGGAGAAATCTCGCACCCAGACTTTAAACTTTATTATAAAGCTACAATAATCAAAGCAGCCTGGTATTGGTACAAGAACAGGCATATAGACCAATGCAACAGGATAAAATCCAGAAGCAAAACCTCAATTTCTCAACCAACTCATCTTCAGCAAAGCCTCTACCATCAACGACTGGGGAGAGGAGAACCTATTCAGTAAATGGTACTCCGAAAACTGGCTGACCACATGCAGAAGATTAAAACAAGATCACTACCTATCACCATACACAAAAATCAACTCTAAATGGATCAAAGACCTAAACGTAAAACCTCAAACTATAAGATTCTTAGAAAATGCGGGAGACATCCTTATGGAAATTGGAACTGGCAGCCAATTCCTCATCAAAACACCAAGTGCCCTTGCCATAAGAGATGAGGTAGACCAGTGGGCCTCATTAAACTGACAAACTTCTGCAAAATCAAGGAAATCATCAAGAGAGGAGGGAGTAGCCCACGGACTGGGAAAACATGTTTGCTAATCCTATGTCTGACAAAGGTCTAACATCTAGGATCTACAAGGAACTCAAATGTGCTGAAAAGAAAAAAACAAACAGTCCCATTACAAAGTGGGCAAAAAATGTGAGTAGACAGTTCTCAAAAGAAGACGTATGAGCAGCCAACAGATACATGAAAAAATGCTCAGCCGCACTAGTCATCAAAGAAATGCAATTTAAAACTACACTGAGATACACACCTAACTCCAGTCAGAATGGCCATCTTTAATATCTCAAAAAACAACAGATGATGGAGAGGATGTGGGGAAAAGTGGAACACCTCTACACTGTTGGTAGAAATGCAAACTAGTACAACCTCTGTGAAAAGCAGTTTGATGATTCCTAAAAGATCTAAAAATTGACCTTCCATAAGAGCCTGCAATCCCGCTACTAGAAATGTACCTGGAGGAGCACAAATCATTCTACGAAAAAGAGACCTGCACACGCATGTTTATTGCAGCATTCCTCACAATAGCAAAAATATGGAACCAACAATGCTGCCCATTGAAACAAGAAGGTTAAAAAAAAACTGTACATATACACGATGGAATATTATGCAGCCATAAAGAAGGACAAATTCATAAACTTCACAGCAACTTGGATGGACTTAGAGTCTATTATATTGAGTGATCTATCACAGAAACAAAGGATTGAGTATCACATGTTCTCACTCATAAGCAGTCCTTGAACAATTGTTACAATACTATAAGAAAATGATTGGCAGTAGTAGGAAACTGGGGGTGGGGTGGGGTGGGGTGGGGAAGGCAGGATTGGCAGCACTAGGAACTGCCAGGGAGGGGGGCACACCTGATCAACAAGGGTACCTACATAATGAACATTTGTATACCTAACCCTGAATTTTGTCCCACATCTTTATTTATTTATGTATGTATTTATATTTTTTGAGTTGGAGTCTCACTCATCACCAAGGCTAGAGTGCAGTGGCATACTCACAGCTACTGCAGCCTCCACCTGCTGAGCTTAGGCTATCCCTCCGACCCAACCTTCCATGTAACTGGAATTACAGAGGCACGCCACCACGATCTGCTAGTTTTTTGTGATTTATTGTAGAGACCAGGTCTCACCAAGTTGCCCAGGCTGTTCTCCAACCCCCTGGCTGAAACAATCTTCTCACCTTGGCCTCCCAAAGTGCTGAGATTACAGGCTGAACCACTGCGCCCAGTCCTCTACCCCACATTTTTAAAATAAAAAGTTAAAAAAAAAAGAATTGTAAGGCAGAAGTGAAGCAGCAATATTGCGCTTGGAAGGCCATTGCGGTTAGATTTGTGATCAATAAACACAGAGACGTCCATTGGGTTCTACTTGAACTAATGCTTTCCGACTTTGCGTCTAACTTATCTTTCCATCTTCAGAAGAGTGGCCTCTGGAGCATCACTAGATGCTAGGCTAGAGAGTCACAGAGGAAGTACAAGCACAAAGGCAACAGCTTCCCAAAGATTTATATATCAACTCTTTCTTCATGTCTTCCTTTTATTTGATTGATGTACTTTTCTTTTTCAAGCTTCCTTGTGGGCTCCAACTTGTCCAATCAGGATAGTATTTCCAACACAAAGTCAACAAACATTTCCTATCATCCTCTGATTCTCACTTCCAAATTTTCACTTCTCTATCAACTCCCACTTGTGTGAGAGATCGAATTCTTATATAAATTTCTTGTTCCCATAATTTCATACTGTTCTTACTTCTTGAATAAACCTTAACTAACACCAAAAATTATACTTTAAGCAGTCTAAAAATATTTTTTAAGTTTCATCAGTCAATTTTTTTCTGCTGTTTCATAAATTGCTACTCTTGATAAATATTAGTGATATCACTCATATTTTTTACTTTCTTCTTACTAATTCTTCTAGTTACTTCAACTTAGACCTGAAATGTGTTTTTCAGTGATAAAGAATATGAAAATTAGCACATGAGGTCACATTCCTGAATTATTTCTTGCCTACTCTGTCTTTTACAAATCAGCAGTGGAGATAGTAGTCTTCAAAATTATTATTTTTAATTATAAGTGTCAGGCACTTGTAAAAAATGGAGTGAACTTGCAACATTAAAATCTATAATTTTGAAGGAAAAAGGCATACAATCAGTGTCAAAAATGAATTATTCAAATGCAACAAGGAATTGTTTTGGTATGATAAAACATTCTAAAACATTGTTGTGGTGCTAGTTACAAAAATTATATAAAATTATAAAAATAGTTAGATCAAACTTATTTAGATCTTCTTACTCCCTTCTGAGTATTAAAAGTTGGACTAGCTCTGGAAAGAGAAGATTTAAAGGTCTTTGAAGTCCTTGACACCCTGATGTTTTTAGTGGTAAGTGATGTTGTATAGGTTAACTGCCGTATAGGTAATTTGATTCGCTTGGGCGTATTACATGAAAAACATTCTCTTTTTTGTGTGAGTGTGTGTGTGTGTATACAAAGAAAGTGCCATTTGCATCTCTTTTCCTGACTTAACTATTAATGTTTTCCAATTTCACTCTGGGAATTATTTAAACAATATATTTTTGTATTTAGTGTTAAATAATAAAATCACAATTAGTATAGAAGGTTTCTAGACAGATGTATATTACTGCAAACTAACAGGTTTCAATATGAAATAAAAAGCAGCATCAACAAAGACCTCTATGGTCTCCTAAGTAGACCATGAAAATGGCCAAACTCATAATAAAGAATGGAAAGCAAACCGAGGAGACGACAAGGACATTTAGTGTCTGAACCTTTCTAAAAGAGGCCAGAGAGGGGCTGCAGAGACTTGAAAAGAGAAATAGCACTAAACCAGGAGCTGATGGGAACAAAGAATCATTCTATACCCATCAGTTCTTGCAATTGTCAAGTGTTCCCTGAAACGGACAGGGAACATGCAAATCATATGCAAAGAAGCATATGCAAATACAGAAGGAGTCAAGAAACTAAAGAAGAGGCAAACAGATAGTTTGTTGGTAAAGGGTATTTTCTTGGAAGAACTTAGAAGTGTGATTGAATGACATCAAGGCAGGTAGATTTCTGCACTGTTACTCCCCAAAGCCAAGGCTAATATTCCATAGGGAAAGAATATATATGCTCTGGGCAAGAAATTTAAAGCAGCCCTGCAGAACAGGCAAGAATGCTAAATGCATCATAGCCTATACGTTCTGTAATAACATCAAAATTGGCATGTTCTTACATTAGGTACAGTGAATAAAGTAGGAACCAGGAGGCATGAAAGGGACTGGGGCTGATCAGAATTCAAATTTGCATCCAAGATAGAACCACTTCTGTCTCTACACCAAGGAACTTAGAACATGAAGGAGATGAATGAGAGTTCTAAAAGCTTGAATTTAGACAAGAGATACTGAATTTTAAGGTGGCAATGCATCCCCGCAGTCACTTTTCTCATATAGACATTCTCTGCTTCTCTGTGCATATGATACTCAAGTCTTTATCTCCTCAGTCACAATCAAAAGATGTCATGAATTCCAGTTCCAAATTCCTGAGCTGTCTACCGGCTATTTAATCAGATGTGGTCTTGGACAGGATTTGTGAATACCGAAATCCTTCACCTGGGAAATGGGGAGTTTTCCAGATTTAAAAAAATGACATTGTGAATATGTAAATTGTCTAAAGATGTCTACTGCAGCAATACACAGAGCAACTTATGCAGATTACAGTTTTCAATATTTCAATTTTTCAAGTAATTTTCTCAGAGTAAGCCAGTAAAGAAGATTTGTTTTAAAAATTATAGAGTTTGTTCATGGTGTCAGGCATAATATATAACTTTAAATGACCCACACCTGCATATACCATTTATTTGCATGTGGGTGATATCTCTGAATATGAGGGAGTGGCTTTTGTGATTATGTTACATGACAAAATGAAATTATGAAGATGGTATTAAAGTTTCAAATTGGTGGTAATCAGATGTGAAATCATCCAGTGATCCCTACCTAGTCAGATAAACTTTTAATTACTTAATTACTTAATTATTAATTAAATAAAACTGGTCTTTGGTCAGAGATATTCTCCCATGCTGATCCTGAAGAAACAGTCTCTATGAATTCTACAGCTGCAGGAAAACATTTCTCTAACAATCACATGTACTTTGGAGAGAAACCAAATCTCAAATGGGACCTTAGCCTGACACCTTAATGTCAGTTTTGTGAGATGTGGATCAGAGAACTGTGCCATGCCCATGTTTCTGACATGTGGAACATATGAGAATGAATGAGCATTTTTCACAATATCCATGTTTCTGGTAACTAGTTACACAATGTTCTAGTACACCCAGGATCACAAAGCTGATCATCAAGTCTAGGATTGTATCCAGTCTGTACTAAATTCAAGGCCTGATAAAACAGCATTGCAATGAAACGGACATGGGACCCTCCAACTTACTGTGTGTATGCATGGGGGCCTGTGTGTGCATGAGGAAAAGGGAGAAAGAGGGGATAGGAGACAAGAAGGAGGCAAAAAAGAAGAAAAAGAGAGAGAGAGACAAAAGAGAAAGTACGTTGAAATATAGTATCAACCATGTAAACATTTTCTAGAAAATATTTGATTCTTCAATTAGCTGCACTGACCATGAAAGATACAACACATGTATCAGACCGTATACATTATTCTTTGTACCCCTGGAAAATACGCAAAGAAAAATAATAAAAGTTGTGTTCTTGGGGGAATAAGATTGTTAAATTTTCATTTCAAGGAAAAAGAGAGAACATGATCTTATATTAAATCAGGGAATCAGTGTACCTTTTCATACCCCAAATTTTGGGTTTGGTGAGATTGTGTGTGTGAGTACAAAGCACCAAAGAATGTGTTGGAAGTTTTGGTCTGTCGGGCTCATAGTGACTGAGGAGCACATTCTGTTAATGTTTCCTACCCATTCCACAGCAACATTTTTTAGTTTTCTTGTAAGATGTAATGTGAGTAGCTGGATACAGTGGCTCACGCCTGTAGTTCCAGCACTTTGTAGGCCTAGGCAGGAGAATTGCTTAAGCCCAGGAGTTTCCTAGAGACCAGTTTGGGCAACATAGCAAGACCTCATCTCTACAACAATATCAAAAGCTTAGCCAGGCATGGTGGCACACGTCTGTAGTTTCAGCTACTCAAGAGGCTAAGATGGAAGGATCACCTGAGCCCAAGAGGCCGAGACTATGGTGAGCCATGATCGCACCACTGTACAAGCCTGAGTGAGAGAGAAACTAAAACTCAAAAGAAAACAAAAAACAAAAAAAAAAAAACAGGTTGGAAGAAAGTGCCCTGTTTCAGAGTTCACTCCAAGGGTTAAGCAGTCATAATGATTTGTATATATTTGTCTATTTGCTAAAATATAGAGCTAATTGAAGTAACAACGATTCCTACCCAGAGGTTTTAAAAAGTAGTTTTATTTTGAAATGTTATAAGGGGTTGTTATACTAGAGTTAATGTTGAAATATTAAAGCAGGCTTATTTTCCATTTCAAATAAGGGAAAGTCTTTCACAACGACTAAGGCAAATGCATATATGTATTGTCAGTGTATTAGCTTATGTAAAATAAAAAGTTCTTCAATAAGAATGTGTGATGCTCAAATTTGCTTCATGTTGGAACAGGGTAAGGTTTAAAAATGCATTAATCATTTGAGTGTAATGCTATTGTACTGTAGATAAGCAATACTAAACTAAATATAGCCAGAGTGAAAGGTTCAGTTTACTTTTTTCCAAAACTCAACCAATCTCTCTAAGCCACATCAGTCCCACCAGTCATCTACTCTTATCTCTAGGGACTTACAGACTTCTTTGGGGCTTACCTTTCTCTCACTTGAGCAAAAATTTCTGGGCAAGAGAAGGAGCCCAGGACATTCGCCTTTGTGGGGTAAGTCAATTGCAGATGGTGACTGAGATTTGACTACTATTTTAGAAAAAGAATAAAATCCCAGCAAGAGAAGAGATGAATATGAAAGCTTGTAGAAATTTGAAAAAAAAATTAATGAAAAATTATCAGTTCTTACATCACACCCTCTGATGACCTAAGTGGTGTGAAAAATGATGACTTGGCAATGGCTTGGGCTACAGCATGAGAATTAAGAGCAAAATCTGAGAAAAAAAGCAATAGAATTAATATTTTGAGGATGCCATAGGGTGATGGAGACATCCTGAAAATTGCTTAGGAATCAAGAGACCACTGGGTATGATGGGACCTCAATGGAAATCAGTAAATCAAGAAGTTGTATGATAGAGCCATAAGCAAATGTAAAGGGTTAAGTGAAGGGTTTAGTACTGAAGTCAGAACTGATGCTAACTTTAGAAGAACCCTACCTGCCTTTTCTTAGTGTTTTCTACTAGAAGTCCTGGGCAAAATAAAAAGTCTGTAATTCAAGGAATGGGTAAGTGGAGCTGGTGTGTGAAGGAGATGTTTGAGGTTTAAAAAATAATGTATGCAAGGCTAGGGCAGTATTCCTTAAAGGGTGGCTAGTTAAATATACAGGTTTTTGAATAATCATTCTAAAAATGACTTTGGGTTTACATTTCAAGTAAGTACGCAGATGATTATCAGACCATTAAGAATTGAGACCATAAAGTTGGGAATGTTTATTTTATTCTTTGAGTAATGAGACACCTGCCCCTATGAGAAAGGGAGTTATGTAATTAGATCTATGTTTTTAGAAGAATAACCCATGGGTCATGTTTAGGAGAGTTTGGAGAGGAAGCCTCATCCTAGGAGAAATGAAGATGGCTTGAAACAAAAGCCGCTTACTTGGTAATAGATGAAACAACAGATGCACAAGATGTGTTTCAGACCTTGCTTCTATATGATTTGTTACCTCATTAAAGGGGAAATTAAATAAAGAGCGAATATAAATAAACACCATGGAATAAAACTTAACAGCAAGGGTTTTGAAGTGATAAAGAGTAGTACTTGTTTCTTGATTCCAGTATTGATAACTTTGCCTTAGTTTTCTTATCGATAACATGTTAATAATTTTTGTGTTCAACTCTAAATTTATTGTGACCTTTAAAAGAAGTAAATTTGGTACAGATCTTAGTGGACTTAGTAGATGATACAAATTATTATACCTAGTAATACTTTAAAACTTTAAAACTTTTAGTTTTAATCTATACCATGTAATAAAGACCACCGAACCACAGATATGAAAAATAAAGATGTTGTTCTGGAAATCCTAAGTACAATGCATTTTGCAATGGAATCATCATAACTGAGAGGTGAATATTCAAGCAGCAGACAATGTGATTTGAACATTATAGAACACATTCCTTTGTGTACTATTGTACTCTTTATGCGTACAGAAGTATTTTGGAAATATGACTTCTCAATTAGTTTAGGAATCAGTTAGTTAACTTTCTATGAAAGTAGTCACTTATGGATACAAAATGTAAAAAATGTAGATGCTTTCAAAAATGAACTTTGGAAACTGAGTTGGCAACAATAAGTAATTTAAACTGATCTTTTCCACCCATGCATCTTCATATGAATTAAATTGTTGCTTACAGCTTCTTTTGGATTGATTTGTTTATATGGTTGACTCAAATAATCACATTAGATAAGTAAATGTGGCACGCATTCACACACTGAATATGATGCTTTTAGAATAAGCTTTGCAAACCAACCTATGTCACCAGAGAGAGCCCTGCCTTGTTGGTAGATGTATTCTGTTATGTAGTTGGCATAGCACCATTTATCGACATGGCTGATGCTTCTTTCAACTTTTCTATATACTAAGTACCTTGATAACGTGCTCATCAATAACATATATATAAGTTAAATTTATATTTTAAATCACATATATTTAAATATAATCTTAGACCATTCACCCTAAAATACTTATAGCTACCATTCTTCACGGTCATCCTTTTCAGTGTGGAACTTTGGTTAAACGTATGGCTTAGAAATAACAATGTCCTAGTTTCAAATCCTAGCTTTGCAAGTAACCAACTATTTGCTCTGAGGCAAATTTCTTTCTCAGTTTCAGTTTCTTAATCTGAAAAAAATAATATATCTCTGTTAAAGAGCATTTTGTTTATTTTTAATTTTAAATATGTGGGGTATAATTCATGGTTAAGTATACAAATTATTTTAAGACCATTTTAAAGGTAAAATAATGTGCATAATACTTTTTTTTTAGTTGGAGTCTCACTCTGTCACCCAGACTGGAGTGCAGTGGCCACTCCCGGCCACCGCAGCCTCGACCTGCTGGGCTCTGGCGATCCTTCCGCCTCAGCCTTCCAAGTAGCTGGAACTACAGGCACGCGCTACCACGCCTGGCTAATC
>CAUYQG010084762.1:0-32375 GCA_963574415.1 Tarsius wallacei | reverse complement strand
TTTTTTTGAGTCAGAGTCTCACTCTGTTGCCCAGGCTGGAGTGCAGTGACACACTCACGACCACCACAGCCTCGACCTGCTGGGCTCAGGCGATCCTTCTGCCTCAGCCTTCCAAGTAGCTGGAACTACAGGCATGCGCTACCATACTTGGCTTTTTTTTTTTTTTTTTTAATTTATTGTAGAGACGAGGTCTCACCAAGTTGCCCAGGCTGGTCTCGAACCTCTGAGCTCAGGGAATCCTCTCACCTCAGTCTCCCAACGCGCTGGGATTACAGGCTTGAGCCAACGTGTCTGGCTCATGTGGGGGATTTCATATAATCTTCAAACATTTGTTAAGCCCTGCTATGCACCAGGCACTGGAGATTTCAAAATGAGAATAAAATAGTTTTTGCCGGGCAAGGTGGCTCAAGCCTGTAATTCCAGAACTTTGGGAGGCCAAGGCGAGAGGATAACCTGAGTCTAGAGGTTCGAGACCAGCCTGGGCTACTTAGCAAGACCTCATCTCTACAATAAGTCAAAAATATTAGGCTGGGCACAGTGGCTCATGCCTATAATCCCAGCACTTTGGGAGGTCGAGGTGAGAGGATTGCCTGAGCCCATGGGTTTGAGACCAGCCTGGGCAACCTGATAAGACCTCATCTGTACAATAAATCAAAAATAGTCAGATGTGGTGGCACGTGCCTGTAGTTCCAGCTACTTGGAAGGCTGAGGCGGAACGATCACCTGAGCCCCGCAGGTCGAGGCTGCAGTGTCTGTGAGCATACCACTGTACTCCAGCCTGGGCAACAGAGTGAGACTCTGACTCAAAAAAGAAAGAAGGAAAGAAAGAAAGAAAGAAGGAAGGAAGGGAGGGAGGAAGGAAGGAAGGAAGGAAGAAAGGAAAGAAAATATTAGCTGGACATGGTGGCACACACCTGTGGTTCCAGCTACTTGGAAGGCTGAGACAGAAGGATTGCCTGAGTCCAGCAGGTTGAGGCTGCAGTAGCCATGAGCATGCATGCCACAGCGCTCCAGCCTGGGTGACAGAGTGAGACTCTTACTCAAGAAAACAAGCAAAAAACAGTTTTCGGGCCAGTGTGGTGCCTCATACCTATAATCCCAACACTTTGGGAGGCCGAGGTGGGAGGATCGCTTGAGTTCAAGATAACCCACCCCCATCTCTACAAAAAAATAATGAAAGAAAAAACAAAAAACAAAGCACAGTTCTATTCCTTGAGGAGGAGGCACACAGACACACATCTGAAATTCAGTGTGGTAAGCACTATACTACAGGAGTGTGTAAAAAGATATAAAGCACAATGAGAACTCAGAAGAGACAACGGAAGTGAAACCCATAAATCACGGGAGGCTTTTGACTCTTGAGTTGTGGGCCAGTGGACCAGGGCATTGGAGGCTGATTCAATATGAAGTCACTCTCAACATTCTTGTGTGGCCTGGGGTAGTAGGGAGCCTACTCCTACCTTCGGGCTTGTCCCTGGGGTAGGAGCGGTGGGGGTCGCCTGAAGTCCCATCCTTGCAGTCAATTCTGGCCTCTCCTCCCACGGCTGTCCTAAAGGTCAGAAGGCAGGGCTGCTCATGTAGTCCTTGCAGTTTGGTGAGGGAACAAGAAGTGAACCCGAGTGCAGATGCCAGCCCCACCACTGATCTTTTTTGGCCCAACACTACTTGTCAATCCAAAGACTTTCCTTGACTCTTGTGCTCTCCCAAGCCATTGGGGCCCACTGTAGTGCATCTGTGGCCCTGTCCTTCTTCATATTCGAACGTTGGGAGTGCACTACGTACTGGTACATTTTTGTCTTCTGCAGGTGTGGTAGCACCCAATATTTGGGGATGAGGGAGGAAGGTTTCCCCGATGCCCTTTCTTCCATGTGTTAGATACATCCACGAAACCTCCTGTAGTTTTCTGAAGTTTCACCTCTCACCCCAATTCCACTCCCCCTACACTTTGGGGGTGGGGTCTGTGGTTTGGAGATTTGGATTTTTGTATTGGAAGGGGCCCTGAACCCACCACCTGCCTTCCACAGCGCCCTCCCAGCTGTTACTGAAATGGCATTATTCGTCGCCGTCTTTGGGCTGAAAAAGAAACCCTTCTGACCACCTTGATGGGAACGTAAGGACGAAAGCTAGAGGAGCGAAGGCCGCTCACTATTCCTGGAAGAAGAAAGGCACCCTCGAAACTGCTTCTAGTGGAGAATGTCAGTGTTGGGATCACTACCTCCCGATTCTGGGACTATCAGCATTTTTTTGGTGCTTTGTAATGAAATATATTTTATAGTAAGATCAAGACTTATACAGATTTCAGGGGACAATTGGGGTGGCCAAACTACTGGAGAAAAAAATAAAAGCTGTTTTCTAGTCCTGAGAACCGTAAGATACCAGGTATCGCTTCTATTTTCGTTATTACGGTAGCTGTCTAGCGGAAGGCAGTGGGCGGGGATATGTAAATAAGTGATGCGAGTGCTTAGAACTTCCAGCCCGTAAGTGAGCGGAGAATCCTGGGAGGAGTTGGTTTATTTTATTTTCGGCAGCCGAATAAAAAAAGTATATTTTTAAAAATTTACAAGTAAATGTAGCAATAGCATTGGGAGAGTTTTAAACAATTGGGCTGCTTGGACTAGCGAGTTACATACTCACCCTAGTTCTTAGCGGAATCTTTTTTATTGAGTACGGAATGCCGGGTGGGTTTCGGCTATCGTCAGGTAGGATAATCCTTACCTGTTCCTCCTTTCGGAGGGCAGATTAGAAAATGATGATTGGAGTTTGCATGATGCGTGATTAGCGTCTTTGCGTAATCAGGACTTGCAACAACCTGATTGCTCCTGTCTGATTCTTCCTGACGATCTTTTTGTTTTTGTAGCGGCCTCTAAAAGAGCTGGTTTTCAACGTTAGAGTAAGATTTCGAGTGGTTGTCTGTTGAGGTTCTTATTTATTAAACGCACGTTTAGAAACTTGTAAGTTTTTGTGTGTGTGTGTGTGTGTAGATAGGAGTTTTGTTTAAAGAAGCCGTTTGGAAAGTCGTTTCTCTCCAACTGCCAGGCTTGAGAATGGCGGCACGTTCCTACTGCAGCCTCGGTCTGCGATGCTTTCCAGCCTTGCAAGTAGTTGGAACGCACCACCACGCCCTGCTGGTTTTTTTGACTTTTAGTAGAGCTGAGGTTTTACCAAGTTACACAGGCTGGTCTCGAGCCCGTGGGCTCAGGCAATCCTCTCGCCTCGACTTCCCGAAGTGCTGGGATTATAGGCGTGAGCCACTACGCCTATCCTGGAACAGGTTTTTTTTTTTTTTTAATTCGTGCGTTTTCCTCATTTGCTTTCGAAGGTTCTCACTTCTTTCCAAGAAAGGCTCTTCTTAGGGAAAGCACTAACTCTCGTTCAATAGACTTCAATACAGTCCTGTTTTCAGTAGATTAGGTGAGACATTCAACGCCGTTACAAAATTAGGTCTTATTGCAGATGATTTTCCCCAACTTTAGGTTAATGTAAGTGTTCTGAGTACCTTTAAAGTAGGTTGGGTGCGGCGGCTCATGCCTGTAATCCCAGCACTTTGGGAGGTGGAGACCAGCCTGGGCATCTTGACAAGACCTCACCTCTACAAGGAAATCTAAAATAAAATAAATTAGCTGGGCGCAGTGGCGTGTGTTTGTAATATTACCTACTTGGAAGGCTGAAGTGGAAGGATTACCTGAGCCCAGCAGGTCGAGTCTTCGGTGGCTGTGACCGCACTCCAGCCTAGGTGACAGAGTGGGACTCCAACTCAAAATAAATAAATGAGGCTGGACTAAGCCATGTTCTGTAAATTGGGTCTATTAAATGCATTTTAGACTTATAGTATTTTTTATTTATGAGTTTACTGGGACATAACCCCATTGTAAGTGAAGCATCTCTATTTCTAAATTCCATAATTGTCATTATTTGCCATATTACATTTTTCAATTTCATTAATGTAAAAAAAGCAAGGAATCATCTTGCGTATATTCAGTTTTCTACATAACAGTTATTTGTGTCAATCATAGTCGGTGTTAAAATGGTCTGTTAGCAAGAAGGGCCATCTACTCAGACTGGGACTCCCCTGGATAGTTGGAGCTCCTACCCAGAAACCTGACAAAGCACCCCTGTTTTTCAGTTTGTAGTCTGATGAAAGCACTCTCACTCTTGCTGCTAGTGTGCTATAAGAACATGTTCAAAAGAAAGGTATTAAAATACCTACTATTGGTCAGAAAACAAGTTACAAGAGTTTAAACACAAACACACAAGTTATACGAGTTTAAGTTCTACTGTGTCACAGAATGAATATTCTCAGGTTCACTGTGTGTTAGGAAGTTTCTCTACACTTTTCAGCCCCTAATGGTGGAGCCCAGGCCATTCCAATAAGCAAAAAGAATCCAAGGAGATGTTTTCTGGTGATGCCTCACACACATGGCATTTTCCTCTGTCCCTTCTCATGGCAGCCCTTCATCCTTAGCATTCGGTCAACAAGTACTTATTTATTTAATTTTGAAACAGCATGTGATGCCCAGGCTGGAATACAGTGGCATGACTGATCATAGCTTACTATAGCCTTAAACTTCTAGCTCAAGCGATCTTCCGCCTCAGTCTCCCAAGTAGCTAGACATGCTTATTATTATTATTAGTAGTAGTAGTAGTATAGTAGTAGAGGTGGTGTCTCGCTATGTTGCCAAGGCTGATCTCAAACTCCTGGCCTCGAGGGATCATCACACCTTGGCTTCTCAAAGTTCTGGGATAATAGATATGAGCTACCTCACCTGGCCCAGTCAGCACTTATTGAGCACTTACTATAGGTGAAACCCTGTAATCGGTACTGAAGGAACAGATGTGAATATGACCCATACTTAGCTTGGGCCCTCACAGATCTTGTGGCTAACAGAGATGGAAAAGAAACTAGCTTTTTTTTTTAGTTAGAGTCTCACTCTGTTGCCCAGGCTGGAGTGCAATGACACACACACAGCCACTGCTAGGCTCAGGTGATCCTTCCATCTCAGCCTTCCAAGTAACTGGAACTACAAGATCGACCACCACGCTCAGCTAATTTTTTTTTTTTTGATTTATTGTAGAAATGAGGTCTCACCAAGTTGCCCAGGCTGGTCTCGAACCCCTGGGCCCAGGCAATCCTCTTGTCTCTGCCTCCCAAAGTGTTAGGATTGTAGGTGTGAGCTACCATCTCAATAAATAAATAATATTTTAAAAGAGGTAATACATACTCAAAATTCATTATATCCTGATTATTTTACTACATTTTACTTTTGTTTGGAGTCAGAGTCTCACTTTGTCGAGCAGGCTGGAGTGCAGTGGCACTCTTATGGCCACCACAGCCTTGACCAGCTTGAACTCAGGTGATCCTTCTGCCTCAGCTTTCCAAGTAGCTGGAACTACAGGCGTGCCACCACGCCCAGCTAATTTTTTCATTTATTGTAGAGATGAGCTCTTGCCAGATTGCTCAGGCTAGTCTCAAACCCCTGGGTTTAGTCAGTCCTCCCATAGTGCTGGGATTACAGGTTTGAGCCACTGCACCTGGCCTCAATTTGGATTATTTGTCCAGTGTTTTCTTACAATTATATTGAGGTTATGCATTTTTGTCAAGAATGCCACAGAAATAATGTGCCTTCCTGGGAAATGGCCTCCCAAAGTGCTGGGATTATAGACGTGAGCCACCACAGAAAGGCCTAATTTCAACACATAAAAATCCCCTACCTAGCTACAAGAAAATACCAACAACCCAATAAAAATGTGCAAAAAATTTGTACAGACCCTTCACAGATAACGAAATACATAGAACACTTAAATATAGCCGGGCTCAGTGGCTCAGCCTGTAATCCCGTGCTTTGGGAGGCTGAGGTGAGTGGATTGCCTGAGCCCGCAGGTTTGAGACCCGCCTGGACAACTTGGCGAGACCTCATCTCTACAATAAATCAAAAAATTAGCCTGGCGTGGTAGCGCGCGCCTGTAGTTCCAGCTACTTGGAAGGCTGAGGCGGAAGGATCGCTGGAGCCCAGGCCGCGGCCACTGCACTCCAGTCTGGGTGACAGAGTGAGACTCCAACTAAAATAAATAAATAAATAAAACTCTCAAATATATGAAAAGATACCTAACCTCACTCACCATATGAGAAATGCAAATCATGTTTAATTTAGTATGTTTGCAATCACCAAAAAGTTTTATAGCATTGGAGAGGGTATGGGTAAAAAGGCCTCACCTGTTTGTTGGTGGGAGTAAAAATTGGTAACATCCATGGAGAGCGATTTGGCAATTTCTACCAAGATCAAAATCACAAACACCTGTACCCTTTGACTAGGCTTTTCAAGTCTAGGAATTAATTACCTTACATATTTTCACATAGGTAAAATGAGAATGTATAAGTTATTCTTTGCAGCTTTGCTTGTATTGGCAGAAGGTTGGAAACAACTGAAATGTCTGTCAACAGGAGATCGGCTAAATTATAATACATCTGGCTGGACTTGGTGGCTCATGTCTGTAATCCCAGCACTTTAGGAGGCTGAAGTGGGAGGATCACTTGAGCCCAGGAGTTTGAGACCAGCTAAGACAATTTAGCAAGACCTTGTGTTTACAAAACATTTTTTAAAAGCCAGGTGTGGTGGCATACACTTGTAGTTCCAGCTACTCAGGAGGCTGAGAAGAAAGGATCACCTGAGCCTGGGAGATTGAGGCTCAGGTGAGCTGTGATCATGCCACTACACTCCAGCCTGGGCAACAGAGTGAGATGCTGACTCAAAAAAAAAAATTATGATACATCCATACAGTGGAATATTCTGCAGCCAGAAAAAAAGTGAATTGTATGCACTGTAATGGAATAATCTGTAGGATATGTTACATGACAAAAGCGATGTGCAGCTGGGCTCGGTGGCTCAGCCTGTAATCCCGTGCCTTGGGAGGCCGAGGTGAGTGAATTGCCTGAGCCCGCGGGTTCGCGACCCGCCTGGGCAACTTGGCAAGACCTCACCTCTACAATAAATCAAAAAAAAAAAAAAAAAAAAGCGAGGTGCAGAAAAGTGTATATAGTTTGCCTCCATTAGTGTAAAAAAATAGAAAACTGTAAATGTGATTGCTTGTGCATGTGCAGGTCATCTCTGGAAGGAGGCACAGGCAACTGGGAGTATTGGTTGTTGTAAGAAAGATTAAGTGACTGGATTGCGGGGTGGGAGAAAGACTTTCTTCATATGGACTTTTGAACATTAATTGTTTTTTTAAAAACATACAAACTATAACATTTTTAACAAATGTGAGCCTGCAACTGCTTTTATGTCGCCTATGTGGAAATGAAGCAACGTCAGAGGTGAGCATACCTGAAGAATGGAGAAACAGATCCCTGCTGATGTCTTTGAGTACCTGGATCCTGCTGTTTTTAGTTATGTTCCATTTATGGGATTCTTCATTTTGGTATAATCTGTTTCAATTGGGTTAGCAAATGACTTGGTCATTACATTCATCACAGCAAGGATCATGCTGTGTTTTTTATTTTTGAATTGGAGTCTCACTCTGTCACCAGGGCTGTAGTGCAATGGCATGCTCACGGCCACCACAGCCTCGACCTGCTGGGCTCAAGTGATCCTTCTGCCTCAGCCTTCCAAGTAGCTGGAATCACAGACATGTGCCACCATGCCCAGCTGACTTTTTATTTATTATAGAAACGAGGCCTCACCATGTTGCTCAGGCTGGTCTTGAACCCCTGAGCTCAGGTAATCCTCTCACCTGGGCCTCCCAAAGTGCTGGGATTACAGGCGTGAGCCACTGCGCCCGGCCATGCTGTGTTTTAACAATCTTTTCTTGTGTATGTTGCTGTAGCTTCTGACACAAGCACAATGCCTGGCACTGGAAAATGAAAGAGCCCCGTTTAACAAATGAGGAAAATGAGGCCCAAGGACAAAGCCATTTGTTCCAGGACACCAGAGTGGGAGACCTAAGAGTAGAACCCTAGTCTCCTGGCTGTCATCCCAAATCAGTTGACTCAACAAATGTTTTCTTTTATAAGAAAAATAAAAATTATTATAATTTAAAATTTGAGATTCAGGGAGTACACGTGCATATTTGTTACATGGACATATTGTGTAGTGGTGGGGATTGGGTCTCAGGTGGCCCATTCCCCAGACAGTGAACATTGTGCCCCGCAGGTAGTTTCTGAACCCTAGCCCCCTTCCCCCAACCTTTATTGGTGTCTCCTATGTTTATTATTTCCATCTTTGTGCCCTTTTAGCTCACACATATGAGTGAGGACATGCAGTGTTTGGTTTTCTGTTTCTAAGTTAGTTTATTTAGGACGATGATCTCCAGCTCTGTCAATGTTGCTGCATGGAACATGATTTCATTCTTTTTTATGACTGCATTTATTATTTTTGAAAGAGGCAGCCAGACTTGGTGGCTCACACCTATAATCCCAGCACTTTGGGAGGCAGAGGCAAGAGGATTGCCTGAGCTCAGGGGTTCAAGACCAGCCTGAGCAACATGACGAGACCTCGTCTCTACAATAAATCAAAAAATTAGCTGGGTGTGGTGGTGCGTGCCTGTAGCTCCAGCTACTTGGAAGGCTGACACAGAAGGATCGCTTGAGCCCAGCAAGTCGAGGCTGTGGTGGCTGTGAGCAGCGTGCCACTGCACTCCAGCCTGGGTGACAGAGTGAAACTCCGACTCAAAAAAGAAAGAAGGAAGGGAGGAGGACTTAGCCTCCCAAAGTGCTGGGATTTCAGGCAGTGAGTCACCACACCCAGCCAAATTCAACAAATGTCTTTTTTGGGGTTTTTTTGAGTTGGAGTCTTACTCTGTCGCCCAGGCTGGAGGGCAGTGGCACGCTCCTGGCCACCGCAGCCTCGCCTGCTGGGCTCTGGCGATCCTTCCGCCTCAGCCTTCCAAGTAGCTGGAACTACAGGCGTGTGCTACCACGCCCGGCTTATTTTTTGATTTAGTTTAGAGATGAGGTCTCGAACCCGCGAGCTCAGGCAATCCACTCACCTCAGCCTCCCCAGGCGCGGGATTACAGGCTGAGCCACTGAGCCCGGCTCAACAAATGTTTATTGAGCACCTATACCTACTACCTGCCAGACTTTGAGCCTGACATATAATATGGAAGGTAATAAGGAAGATGTGGCTTCTTTTTTTTTTTTTTGAGTTGGAGTCTCACTCTGTCTCCCAGACTGGAGCGCAGTGGCCGCTCCCAGCCACCGCAGCCTCGACCTGCTGGGCTCCAGTGATCCTTCTGCCTCAGCCTTCCAAGTAGCCGGAATTACAGGCGCGTGCTTTCACGCCCAGCTAATTTTTTTTATTTATTGTAGAGTTGAGGTCTCTCCAAGTTGCCCAGGTGGGTCTCGAACCCCGCGGGCTCAGGCAATCCACTCACCTCAGCCTCCAAGGCCCTGGATTACAGGCTGAGTCACCGAGCCCGGCTGCTTCTTTTTTTTTTTTGTCAGTCTCATTGTCACCCAGGCTGGAGGGCAGCGGCGCACTCACGACCACTGCAGCATTAACCTGCTGGGCTCAGACAATCCTGCCTCAGCCTTCCAAGTAGCTGGAACTACAGGTGCGCGCCACCATGCTCAGCTAATTTTTTGATTTATTGTAGCGATGAGGTCTTGCCATGTTGCCCAGGCTGGTCTTGAACCCTAGGCTTAGGCAATCTTCTCGTCTTGACCTCCCAAAGTGCTGGGGTTATAGGCATGAGCCACTGTGCCCAGCCTAGATGTGGCTTCTTGACAAATTCTTTCTGGAGATGGGCTCTACTCCCCTTCAAAATAAGAACTTGTTAAACCCAGTGAACCTCTAATGAATAGAGGGCTGGAGAGTGAAGGCTTAGGACCAAGGGGCCTCCCAGGCTCCCAATCCCAGGAGGCTGTGATCTGCCTATGTCTTCTTCTACCAATATAGGGCTCTGGCATTGTGGCACCCACACTACCCTGCTTCTCAGTGGCCAGAGTCTAGGCCTGCCCTACTGCAGTGACAGGAACTGATTCCTTGGCAAACCGGTAGCAAGTGGTCAGGGTTTTCCTCACAGAAAACACTGGACACACAGGTCCTGCTCAAACCCATCCTCCCCAAACAGGTGCCTGGTGTCCCACATCAGCATTCTGTCTGCCTGCTATGCACTCATTGAGACCATCATTGATTATTCACTTGCCTGCCTTATTCCTGGCACTGTGCTTGGTACTTGTTCATGGAAACTGCACAGATTTTAAAACTATCACTTTATGAACATATATTATGCTTTAGTACAAAAAGAGATACCATTCTATACGTGAAAATAAATTGATTAACCAATAAAAAATACCCCATCAGGGCATCTCTCTAAGCCTAGGTTTCCCAAAATGTAAAGTCAAGATAAGACCTATCTTATAGGGTTGATTGTCATGGGAGGTATTTTAATCAACATTCATGAGAGTACTGTTTGTAACAGTAAAAAAATTGGAAACAACCTAAAAGCTTGTCCTTGAGGGAATAAGCTGTGGTAAGACTTCTGGTTAAAGAAGGAATCTTGGTCCCAGAAAAAGCCTGTCACCTACTGACATCTGGGGGTTCCCATGAGGCTTCCACTGTCCTACAGCAAAGTCAGTGGTCAATAAGTGCATCTCCCCTCTACACACACACACACACACACACACACACACACACACACACGTGCGCGCTAGCACTCGCAGCTTCCAATCATCCTCTTGGTGGCTCTCTACTAAATAGGAACAGGGAGCCAAAGATCAGCAGATATTTGAAGAAAGTCTCCAAAGTGAGTTTCTTCCCATTTTTTTTTTTTGAGTTGTAGTCTCACTTCTTCGCTCAGGCTGGAGTGCAGTGGCACACACGCCTATGGCCATCTCAGCATCGACCTGCTGGGCTCTGGTGATCCATCTGCCTCAGCCTTCCAAGTAGCCGGAACTACCGGTGCGTGATACCATGCATTTTTAATGCATGGATGTTTTTAATTTTATTGTAGAGACGAGGTCTCGCCAAATTGCCTGGGCTGATCTCGAACTCGCGGGCTCAAGCAATCCACTCGCCTTGGCCTCCCAAAGTGCAGGGATTACAGACTGAGCCACCGAGCCCGGCCTCCTCCCATATTTTTTAAAAAGCCAGTCAAGGAATCCGAAAGAGACCAAGATATTAGAGGGCACAAGGAAAGAAAAGTAAAATCTGAAAGTAAAAATACTGAAGGTGCAAATCAATGTAAATCATCTGTTAGCATTTGTATTTGTAAAAAGAAAGAAGTATCTGTGTATATGCTTGTGTCTGCATCAACTATCCCTAGAGGCTTTACAAGACTGAACACAGAAGCTGTATCGAATGGGGGCACTGGTTAGCTCAGAACAAGGGTTCACTGAACCTTTTTTTGTATGTTTTGAATTTTTCCATATGATAGTTGTCTACTTTTATTTATTTTTAAGACATCTGTGCCTGTAATGCCAGCACTTTGGGAGGCTGAGGTCAGAGGATTATGTGAGCCCAGGGGTTTGAGACCAACCTGGGCAACTTGATGAGACCTCATCTCTACAATAAATCAAAAAATTATCTGGGCGTTGTGGCATGCACCTACTTGAAAGGCTGAAGCAGAAGGATCACCTGAACCCAGCTGGTCAAGGATGTGGTGGCTGTGAGCGTGCCACTGCACTCCAGTCTGAGCAACAGAGTGAGACTCCTACTCAATAAAAAAAAAAAAAGACATCTGTTTTTATGGGAATATTTTAAAATCTGATGTTTAATTTTAAAATATAATTATTATCCTCAGAGATATAGAGATGATATTGCATTCTAGGTTGAAGAAAATAGATAAGTATAATAAGCTTTTTCTTTTCTTCAAAAAAAGGAGGCTACATGAAACCTCCCAGAAAGTAAAACAAAAGACAAGTTTAAAAAATGATAAATGAGCCGAGGGTTGGCCAAGGGAACTTCAGCTTTATGTCTGTTTTGTTATTTACTTAGTTATTTTGAGATAGGGTATTGCTATGTGGCCCAGGTCAGTCTCAAACTCCTTGGCTCAAGATATCCTCCCACCTCTGCCTCCTGAGTTGCTGAGATTACAGGCATGTGCCACCTGCCTATATGTTTAATGTTTTATGAGGAGAATATAGTTATATTTGTGCGATTAAAAAACAAATTGAGGGCCGGATGTGGTGGCTTACACCTATAATCTCAGCACTTTGGGAAGCCGAGATGAGAGGATTGCCTGAGCCCATGGTTTCAAGACAAGCCTGGGCAACTTGGTGAGACCTCATCTCTACAATATAAATCAAGAAAAATTAGCTGGGCACAGTGGCTTGTGTCTGTGGTTCCAGCTACTTGGAAGACTGAGGCGGGAGGATCGTCTGAGCTCAGCAGGCCAAGGCTGCGATGGCCGTGAACATGCCACTGCACTCCAGCCTGGGCAACAGAATGAGACTCCAACTAAAAAACAAAAACAAAAACAAAGAACAAATTGAGGGCCTGGCGTGGTAGCTCACACCTATAATCCCATCACTTTGGGAGGCTGTGGCGAGAGCACTGCCTGAGCCCATGGGTTCGAGACCAGCCTGGGCAACTTGACAAGACCACATCTCTACAATAAATACATCTAAAAAATTAGCTGGGCATGGTGGTGCATGCCTGTAGTTCCAGCTACTTGGAAGGCTGATGTGGAAGGATCACCTGAGCCAAGCAGGTCGAGGCTGCAGTGGCCATGAGCATGCCACTGCACTCCAGCCTGGGCAACAAAGTGAGACTCCAACTCAAAATAAATAAATAAGTAAAATAAAAAACAAGTCGGGCTTGGTGGCTCAGCCTGTAATCCTGTGCCTTGGGAGGCTGAGGTGAGTAGATTGCCTGAGCCCGCGGGTTCGAGACCCGCATGGGCAACTTGGCGAGACCTCATTTCTACAATAAATAAAAAAAAAAAAAATTAGCCGGGCGTGGTAGTGCATGCCTGTAGTTCCAACTACTTGGAAGGCTGAGGCAGAAGGATTGCCGGAGCCCAGCAGGTCGAGGCTGCGGTGGCCAGGAGCGGCCACTGCACTCCAGTCTGGACGACGGAGTGAGACTCCAGCTCAAAAATAATAAAAATAAATAAATAAATAAATAAAAAACAACTTGAGGCTGGGTACAGTGGCTCATACCTATAATCCCAGCACTTTGGGAGGCCCAGGTAAGAGGACTGCATGAACCCATGGGTTTGAGACCAGCCTGGGTAACTTGACGAGACCTATGCCTGTAATTTCAGCTACCCAGAAGGCTGAGGCAGTAGGATCACCTGAGCCCAGGAGGCTGTGGTGGCTGTGAATGTGCCACTGCACTCCAGCCTGGGTGACAGAATGAGACTCCAACTCAAAAAAACAAAAACAATAAACCCCAAAATTGAACACACATGGCAATCCATGTCAAGTGCCTGGGACACAGTCCTTGAAGTTTCCTTTAACCTCTAGAAGCTCAGAGCTTGCCAGGAAGTCCCAGGAACTTTCTTGACTGGAGGGCTCACCAGAGGCCACAGCTGACTGCCATGGTGGTGGGACTAGCCTCACAGTCCCTTTTCTGAGCACAGTTTGTTCCTAATTTGAAGGCCCTTTCTTTACAAGCTGCATTGAGGAACACACAAGGTCTCTGAAATTAATAACTAGTTCAGTCAGGTTTGACTCATGTATATGGAGCAAATGCATGAGTCAGTGTGGGAATGACCCAGCCTCCTTCCATCCCAATTTCGAAACCAGTAATTGAAGATGAAAAAACAGCAAAAGAAAGCCTTTATTAAAGTGTGATCTCTGTGGCTTACATCAGAATCACCTTGGGTCCCTCCCACATCCTTTGAATGGATCTTGGGGCTGGGGGCTAGAAATTCAGCTGCCAATCCCTGCACTGGTAAATGCAGAAACCAGATTTCAGTTATATAAATACATTATTTTTCTTTAGTTCAGCTTCCCTTTCTTTTTGGTCTCCAATCTATCTGCTTGCAGAAAACATTCCCTTATTCATTTCCAGGTAGACTCAGTCATCCCACCCCCAACTCTTTTCCCACCTCCACCATTGGTCTAAATGTGGGGAGTTCCTTAGCATCACAGCCTAGGTGGTATAGTGGGGAGGGGATGCTCCGTGGGAGTCCCCTCTGAGATAAGTCCTTCTGGGCCCCCCCCACCTCCACAGGTCATACGCACCCTCATTTCTACTCTGCTGCTGCCGGCCCCAGGATCCAATAGCAATAGCAATGTGCCAGCTTTCCAAGCCACACCCCATGGCCTCGGCTCCCCAAATTTATCTGGGGCTCTGTCCTTTCCACATCACCCTTAAACCAGTGTCTAACATCTTACTTGGTCCTGCACTAAGTTCCCCTTAGTTAGTGCAGGGTGTCAAGCTGGGGAGTGGGGCTGTCTTCGTTTGTGCCTACCTCCTTCCAATCCTCCCTGTCTTATTTATTCCCAGACACTGAGGCTTTTGAACTTAAAAGGCTAGAATTTGGCATCTTTGTTCTCTGACTAGAAAGCAGAGTTGTCTCAGGACCAAAAAGCAAGAACCAGCACCCCACAGCATGATCTGAGACCCCCTTGGGAGCTGCTCTTTTCTTCTTTATCACACAGCCATTTCTGTGTCAGTGCACAAGGACCAGGGACATGACTGTTCCTCCGAGGGGGAGGGAGCCAAGAGTATCTTAGATTGGGCTGAGTTCCCACACCCAGCACATACACACTCCCAGCTCACTCCCTCCCCCAGACAGCTGGGAAATGACACCTCTGGTGACAGAGCCATTCCCTGGGCTTCTACTGGGTGGGGGTGGGGCACTGCAATGGAGGAGGATCTCACACCCCAGAGGCCCTGGGAAGCTGGAAGGGGGGAGGGAAGACACTGGCTGCTGTTTGTCTCAGAGATCAAGGCCATCAGCCTCCCCTCTCATTTCCAGGGATGCAGTGAGCACCTCCACCTCAGGCCATTATGTCTCCCCTAAAATGCCTCTTTTACCCTTGAGGCTTGCTTTGACCCGCTCCACTCTGCTAGATAGACAGCTCACCTGGTCCCATCTCCTCTGACAAGCTGGGGGAGTATGTATAGAGTACCGAAATGGAGACTGGTCAGGGATGGACTGGGCTGTGGATGATCTCCTACCATATTATCCAGATGAAGCCATTTAACAAATATGTATTTAGTGCCTACACATGTTGTGTATTTGGGGCCAGAGAGAGAACAGGAACTGTCCGAGGTCACACTTGTGAAGCTAATCCACACGTAAAGTAGCACCATATAACCTGTGCCGCCCATGCCTACTGTTCTCCTTCCCCCTAAAGAGAGAAAAAGAAAAAAAGGCCTGCCCTTTTGTCCCTGGGCCCTGTGCCCAGGACCAATGGTTGAGCCCTCTCTTGTGGCCAGGGTAGCCGACTCAAGTCTGGGACAAAGCTAAGACCAGCCTGCAGTCACCACGTGAAGCAGCCTTCGTCCCACGGGGCAGTCTCGTGTACTGCTCCCTGGGGTCCTCAGCTCGCCCGACCTCCATCCGGCCTGCTGAAGCTTTGCTTGCCAAGTGCCTCTGGTCTGAACTTCAATCGTGAGGTGCAAGTTTCACACCGTGCAGCCTCTCCCAGGAGTTGGCTGGGCAGGAAGAACCTGCCTCATCTCCCTTTCTTCATACCTTCCTATTCAGCTGCCAGGGAGCCCCAACCTCTTATGAGACATCCACTTGCAGGGTGATGGAGTGGGACCAACTCCCACCTTCTCTCCACCCCAGCAGCAGAGTTCCAGCTATCCGCATTGCCCCGGGCACCGGCACTGGTCCCTTCTGATTTTCCACCCCCAGCCCATTCCAGGTGGTAAAGGCAGGTCATCAGGTGTTGGGACCTGGGTGCAGGGCAAACCTTGGGCTGCGTGGAGGACTGGTTTATCTGGTTCACAAATGAGGGAGGATGTGCTTTGGGGGTTAGGTGTGGGCCCGGCTGCAGCGTGCCCTAAGGGGACAGATGGCAGAGGGCTTGGGGGCGGCTGTAAAAAGCTGGGGTCCCATAGGGTGGGGTGACGGTGGTTTTGGGGAAGCCGCAGTGGTCAGCCTAGGGGGCTCGCGACTGCTGTGGGCGTTGCCACGGCTTCGCGGCCCCGCCCCGCGCGACCCTCGCCCGCAGCGCCCCGCCCCCGCGGCCCCGCTCCCGACGTGTCGACAGCCGCGCCCCGCCCCCGCCCGCAGTGCCCGGATGCGGGTGACGCGCGGCCGCCATCTTCCCGTCCCGGGTAGCCAGCGCCAGTCGGAGCCAGTCCGAGCCGCCGCCGCCATCACTGCCGCTGCCAAGTCCTCCGCCCGCAGCCCCCGCCATGTGAGTCGGCCGTCCTCCTCGCGCGTCCCCGCGCCGGCCGCGCCCTCAGGAACGGGCCGTGGGGAGTGCCTGGGGTCCCGCCCGCGGCCCCCGCGCCCCCCGCGCCCCGGGGCCAGGCCGGCGCCCGTGACTGCGCGCGGGTGCCAGGCAGCCTCGCGTCCCAGGTTGGCGGGCTTGGGCGATGGCCGCGGGGGAAGCGGACCTGGCGTCCGCCTGCCCCGCCCCTGTCTCCGCGGTCGCTTGTCATTTCGGGTCTACCGCAGATCGCGTCTGAGGTCGCCCTTATTCGACAGCGGGGAAACTGAGGCCCGGAGGGGGGAGGGGGCCTCTCCCAAGGTCACGCAGCTCATCGGCGGCAGGCCGGACAGAGACCAGGGCTTCCAGCGGGTGGCCTTCTTCCCAAAAAGGGGGACTGGAGGGACGACAGATGGACAGGTGAATGGGCGGAGCCCTGACTGCGGGGCCCAGAGGCTCCAGGTCTTGGGTCTTAAGGCATCCCTGCTTCTCAGGTCCGCTACGGCTGCCACCGCCCCCCCTGCCGCTCCGGCTGGGGAGGGTGGCCCCCCCGCGCCCCCTCCAAACCTCACCAGTAACAGGAGACTGCAGCAGACCCAGGCTCAGGTGGATGAGGTGAGTTGGGGGGAGTCAAAGGCAGTGGGAAGGACCCTGGGGGTTGGCATACAGGTGTAGGGGCCTGTGTTGGGTTGAGGGTATCGACAGTCCACGTCTGTGGGTTTTGGAACAAAGACCATGACCTATTCCTGTCTCCCTTGTCAGAATGCATCTGGAAGGGCGCGAGGGTGTTAATCAGCCTTGCTTACCTGGGGTGTGCCAGCCTGGGCAAGTGTGCTCCGGTGATGGACGGACTGCCTGAGGCTCTATAGAGGGTGTTGCTTTGACATCTGAGATGTCTGGCTACCAGCATGCCCCTAATGCGTGCTCCTTGCACGTCCCCTGGTGTGCTAGGCGTGTTCTGTGTGTGTCCTTGGCATGTTAGCCTGGCAGCGTCGGGGTGTATATTCTATGTGTGGCAAAAAGGGCACATGTTCAAGCAGTGCCCTCATTGAGGCGGGCCTTGGCACACCCCTTGCCTTGTGGGCCCCTCTCCCAGGTGGTGGACATCATGAGGGTGAACGTGGACAAGGTCCTGGAGCGAGACCAGAAGCTGTCGGAGCTGGACGACCGTGCAGATGCACTCCAGGCCGGGGCCTCCCAGTTTGAAACAAGTGCTGCCAAGCTCAAGCGCAAATACTGGTGGAAAAACCTCAAGGTAAGGATGGGGGCAGACAGGAGGGCAGGTAGGAGGACTGGTGGGTGAATGGGGCTATCATGGTTTGTCTCACTGACCCTCCCCTCTCACCCCCAGATGATGATCATCTTGGGAGTGATTTGCGCCATCATCCTCATCATCATCATCGGTGAGTGGGGCAGGAATGTCCAGGTCCCTTACTTTGGAGAGACTTCCCCAGTGAATTCTGGGTTTTGAAGGTCATTAACCTAGTTTTTACTCTTCAGCAAAAAAACACGTATGGCTGCTAATGGCAGTTCTGCTTCACCTAGAGCCAAAAAGCTTGATGTTGTTTAGTCTGCAGTTTGCCTGGTTCTAGGCAATTTCTGGGAAGATTTTGGAAACAGGAAACCTGATGTATCCATTGAGGCCCCTTTGGGCCTAAGAGCCCAGTCTGGGAACCCTGGAATTGGGGAGTGGGAGAAAGGAAAGGCCCAGGGGCTTGAGATATGACGAGAAAGACAACCACCGCATTGTTTGAGGCCTTGTTGTCTCAGAGGCCTGGAGGATTAGGATCTGTGGCCCCAAGGCCATATCATGGAATTGAAGGGCCCTCAAAACCCACCTGTCCAGCCCCTTGTTTTACAGATGGAGAAACTGAGGCTAAGAGAGGGGAAGGGATGTCAGTCAGCTTGGGGGTGGGGAGGACTGGAGCAGGGCCAGGCCTGACACACTGCTTTCTTTCTTTCTCTCTCCTCTCTCCCTCATCCTCTTTCCCTCTCTTCACAGTTTACTTCAGCACTTAAATTCCCGAGGAGTCTGCCCTGCCTAGAGAAGGGCCTCTCCCCCCACCCCTAGCCGTTCCTCCACCTCTCAGCCATATCTTTCAGCCCCCCTCCCCTGGATCCGTGCGTGTGTGTGTCCGTGTGTGTGCCCCCCTGTAAATAGCCAGCTGTTATTTATACATATATAATATTATATATATTTGGTCTGTTTGTAGTTTTATTACTAGAAGATTTTTCCGGTTGTCCTTAACACCCCTTCCTGAGGTTCCCATCACCTCCTCTCTCTTTCCCTCTTTCTGTCCTTCCCTTTCCCTCTCTTCCTGACTAGCCCCAAGTCCCTTCATTTGCATCTGCTATGCAATAGTCCCTCTCCTCTCCTTCTGCTTTCCTTGGATTTAGCTGATCCTTCCTCCCACCCTGACCTCCCTCTCCCCCTCAGGCACCCTCCCCACCAAAAAACAAAAAGCACCAGTCCAGGACTCTCTAGATGCATCTTCTTTGCATCCATTGCTAGGCTCTGAGACTGGCCCCACTTGGTCCTAAGAATCCCAAGGTCTTTTGGGAGCTTCCAGCATGTTAATTAGCATATCATTCGCATACCAACATCCCTTTTGCTTTTCTTTTTAGTTCTATCACTCATATCTTCTTCTCAACCTGTGTTTCTTTTAAACTGAGGAGTTAGATTTCATTGGTCCTTGTATCACACTTTCATTTGCACGACATTACTTGCAGGTGGTGGGGAGCCTGGGCTTTTGGGGAGCCAGGCTGTACTGGCCCCCAGAATTGCCGCTTCCTAGCCCCTCTAGTCCAGTTTGCCTCTCCTATCCCTGTTTTCCAAGCCTCTTGTATCCTCCTCTCCCTCCCCCCAGCTGGTGTGTAAGTGTCTTGAAGTTCAGTGTGTTATGATGGACCAATAATTCTGCCACTCGGGGTCTCTCCCCACATTCCTGCTCCCCAGTTTTTGTGTGGGGCACTCAACTGACATTCCCACGGGGTCTCCCTCCCTCCCATTTGCCTGATCCACCTCCTCTTCCCACCAGGAGAGTTGGGGGTTGGCTATAATCTGATCTTTTTTGGGAGGAGTGGCTACCAATGTGTGTGGGGGGGGTCATCACTGCCTTGGGGAGGAGTGGGGGCAGGGCAGAAAACCCCCCAATTCCTGCCTGAAATCTCTGGCCTCACCCCTGCTGGGGGTTGGACTGTAAACCCTTCTCCCCAATTTGGGGGGTGTTGCCCCCATCACTGCCCAGCTCCTCTGACTGCCCCCCTGAATTTAGGGTGGGGGTACTAGTCACTGCCAATGTGTATATGGGACTTGCTGGAAGATGGGGATCCTTGCCCCTCTCCAGGGCTGTTGAGCCCAGAGAGAGCTATCCCCTCATTGGGTGAATTGATAGAAGAAGGGTCTATTGTCTTTTTAAATGGCACAGTTTAAAGGGTCTGAGGGTACAGTCCCTTAACCTGCCACGGGAGGGGGCCCCCAAATTATTTCTTCCTCCCACACTCAAGGTTTTCTGTGTGGAGGGGGAGCAGGGATATATAAGCTGTGGTGTGAAAGGGTAGGAGAGATGCTGGGGGTGGGGGTGCTGTGTTCTAGACCCCCCATATTATCCCAGTGTCCCCTGCCCCCCCTTCCCTCACCCCATGCCCCCAATTCTGTGGCGCATCCAGATTGTGAAAATGTACAATAAATGTGTAATGAGTAACCAGGTGGTGTCTGTTCTAAGATCTTTTCTTATGTTTTTCTTTTTTTGAGACAAATAAGATATTTTCTTAACCATCGGGAAGGATATTGGAACTGCAGGTAAAACAGAAAAGTTGAGAAGATAAATTGGGGAAGGGGCTGGGATTTGCAAGAGGCCCTGACCTTGGGCAGTGCAAAATGTGATGCCCAAAATGGCCACGGGGGGGCACCAGAAGTTGGTAACATCCGTGACAGGCCCCTGTGTCTAGGCCCAGTGAACCCTGCGATCTGGGGTTCCCAGCTTCCCTCTCTATGCCTTGTCCAGGGCATGCTCCTGCTGTTGGACTCCTTTTTACCTCTCGATTTAGCTATCATTCCTAGGCCTAAAATAGATGGCCACTTTTGTGAAGCATCTCTTCTCCTTTGTGCCAACCTCCAGAAGGGGTTAGTAAATAGTTGTTGAAATAATTGGCTCAGGGAGATCCAGCTGAGCATGACAGGGAGCTGGCTATAGATGACTTACTGCCCTGACCCTGCATTCTGTTTTATGACTTACGACTTTAGACTCCACACTGAACTCCTTCAGCCTCCAAGTCCAGGATGCCCCTGATGTGGCACGCTATCATCTGTCCCCAGGAGCTTCAACAATGAGTAGAGGGTCGGTCCTAAGTGAGCTCTGGAGGGACAGCTTCTCTGGGCTACAGCATGAAAATCCAGCAGTATGGAAAACCTACACAGTGCTTCCCAAACCTTTTGGCTCCTAAGAACTACCAGGGGTGCATTTAAAAATAGATCTTTGGGCCCCTTCTCGGGAGATTTTGTCCCAGTGGTTCTTAGGGGCCCAGGTGATTTTTTTTTTTTTTTTTTTTTGAGTCAGTATCACACTATTGCCCAGGCTGGAGTGCAGTGGCACTCTCACAGCCACCGCAGCACCGACCTGCTGGGTTCAGGCAATCCTTCTGCCTCAGTCTTCTAAGTAGCTGGAAGTAGCTGGAATTACAGGCACACACCACCACACCCGGCTAGTGTTTTTGATTTATTGAAGAGACGAGGTCTCACCAATTTGCCTAGGCTGGTCTCGAACTCGAGGGCTCAGGCAATCCTCTCCCCTTGGCCTCCCAGCCGTGAGCCACCGCGCCTGGCTGATTCTTATAATTAGGTACAGTCATTACCATAATGTCTAACTTCATTGAGGACTTACTAGATGCCAGGAAGTGCACAGGGTTTCGCAATTCATCTGAATCCCTTCCAGGTTTCAGGTTCACACAAGCTCTAGGACCCGCCTTTTTTTATTTTTTATTTTTTTGAGTCGGAGTCTCTGTCGCCCAGGCTGGAGTGCTGTGGCAGCTCACGGCCACCGCAGCCTCAACCTGCTGGGCTCAAGCAGTTCTCCCAAAGTGCTGGGATTACAGGCGTGAGCCACCGTGCCCGGCAAGTACCTGCCTTTTTTACGTCAGGGACCTGGGTTCAAATGTCAGTTCCATTATTGACTAGTGTATTAACTCGGACAGATAATGTAACTTCTCTGGATCCCAGTCTTATTTGTGAGGCGGTAGGTAGCAAGGGAGCCCGCTTCCTTGGATTTTGTGAGGAATGCGTGGTCTGGACTCACAGAAAACAATCAGGAAGCGGCTGTCATCTTCATCGTCGTCATCATGATGACATGCTGAGATCTGAAGGCGCCTTCAACCTATTGCTAGCCTCAGGGATCCAGGGCCAGGAGCCCCATCGCAAGGGGCACTCTCGTTATGCCCGGGTCTCTCTGCACAAAGTGCCCCCACCTACGCCACCGCCGCTCATATCTGCGCCTGCGTGCAGGTCACGCTCCGTGCGCCTGCGCAGACTTCTCAGGCCTGAGCATGAGTGTCGTCAAGGAAAATCCCCAGCTTCTGGGTAAACAAGTTGCCGCGTGAGTCCGCCGGCACGTGTCCCTTACAGCTCCAACATTTCTCAGCCTATGAGAAACTCCGGAGGGCAAGACTGCGATTTGCGTCACAGATCTAGGCAGGTCGGGTTAATTCCATAGCCAATAAGAATTCAGAAGCGTGTGGGGGCGTGCCTTCCTATCAGGCTTCCAATCACCGCGCTGGAGCATCCCCGCCCGCACGTGTTTCTATCTTTGCTGGTTGGCATGCCGACCAATAAGAAGATGACGGCGGCCGGAGGTGCCAATGGAGTCTGTGCTGGGGCCCCGTCGCTGCACGCGGCGCGGGGCATGGGTCGGTGCCCCTAAGCCAATAAGCTTTGGGGGCGTGGCAGCCCGGTCCGTGGGCGGGTTTGGAGGAGCCGGTGGAGTCTGTGTAGTCCCAGTAGAGAAGAAATTTGGACTCTGCGTGATCGCCGAGCAGTGAGTGCCCGGGGATGGGGAGCGAAGAGTGGCGGTCGATCTGGGCTTTTCTGGGATGATGTATTCGGTCAGGAGGGGTGTTAATGGAGCAAATGCGTGATCGCCGCAGTGGGAGCGCTGATGGTTGTGCAGAACAGAGACCGCGAACTCAGACACTCTAGAGGGATAGGTGGGAGTTTCTGACATCAGATTCCTCACCGCACTAAGGTGCCTGGACACCTGACTGACTGGGGGGAGGCGATGTTTCAATGCATAGTTGCTGTTTGGGTAGGCGCCTTAAGCACTTGAAAGAGGCAGATGTTTTGAGGCTAAAGGGATGCCTGCTAGGGCAGGTGGAAGGGTACTAGAGGGCCGGCATGGTGATTTGAGAAAGAGTGGTGTGATGATTTTTGAGACCTAGAGCCAGTCACATCACATCTCTGGGTGTCTTTCTCATGTGTAAAGGAGAGGGTTTGGGCCTCGGAGCTATCTGTGAAAATAGAGGCAGGGTAGTAGGGTTGTTCAGTTCGGATATGTATGTGTCTTCCTGAGCCCGGAGATGGGGAGACCAACAGGGTGCTATGGTGTCTGTACAAACAACAAGCCTGTGGTAAAGTGACCTAGGGTGAGGTGGAAAGGTGAGGAAGTGGGGTTACTAGGAAACCACTGGGGCTTGTGTTTGCTAAAGTGATCTCAAGGACTTTGTGAGCATGGGAAAACTGGCGATGATGAGAAGTATGTGGGGAGTTCAAACAGAATGCCTTGAAATTGGGCCCAAGGGGAGAAGGAGTTGGATGGAGTCTGTTCCCAGCACCAGACTTAGAATCGGCTGGTATTTGAGAGGCCCGCGTTTGCCAGTGCTGGGTTGCAGCTTAGAGACCAGGTAATACCTCACAGGTTCCTGAAGGGAAAAAAGGCAGAATGACAAGCCATTACTAGAGCTTAGATTTGAACCCAGGGCTCCATTTGCTAAGAAACTGAGAGCATGTTATGAGGCAAACAGTTTAGGCAAGGTTAGTAATTTCTAAGTCTTAGTTTAGTCGTCCCCCATGGAATGGGGATACTAATACTCATCTCACAGGGTTGTTCTGGGGATTAAATAAGATACTGTATGTAAAGAGCTTAACACAATGCCTGTGTCATGGTGAGATATTTGTGTGAATGCTGTGGCTGGGAACTATTCTCACATTCTCATGTTTTTCTGCAAATTTTGGCGACTCCCCATTTATCTATTCCTGGTTCTTCTGGTCTTCGTGTTCCAATCCAAATTCCTTCATTCCTCCCTTCTCTCTCCCAGGATCCGGGACCCAGACTGGGCCACTTGATCTGTCCCAGTTTGATTTCCTCATCCTAGACCCATTCTCCTTCCTACCCCTCCTCCCTCTCTCTCTGCTGCCATAGTAACAAGAGGTTCAGGCTCTGAAGGGGGCCTCTAGGAGGGAGCAAAGGTGCGTGTTCTTTCCCACAGCCTAGGCCTCCAATTTCCCCGCCCTGGCTTTTTGGTACCAGGCCAGCTGGTACCAGTGTAGTTTGGGAGAGGGGAAAAGCCAGTGCCAGGAGCTGTAAGAATAAGCTGAGGGGCCCACAGATGAGAGTCCTGAAAAGAAAGCCAGGCTTGGGGCGGGGGAGGGGGACCCCTTCCTCCTAATCCTCTCTCCAGGAATCTCTGGCTTTGGGACAAGGACGGCTGTCGTTGGGTTGGGGGAGGCGCCCGGGCTGGGTGCATGTCCTGGGCCACCAGCCAAGAGAACACGATGTTCCCAAGTGCGCTGGCCGCCGCCCTCTCGGGCTGGCCGCCTCCCAAACCGCTGCCTCTCCAGCCTTTCCAGCCTCCCTGCCCCACATTCCCCGGGTGCCTCGCTCCGCCTCCTTCTTCCGCTTTGACGTCACCGCTGACTCCCGCCCCCTCTCTTCCATTGACGGCAGCAGCGCCTGGTTACTGTGGGGATGGTGAGGCGGGACAGCCAGGGCTTTGGGAGCAAGTGGGGCTGCTGGAACCTGGACCCTTTTGTCTATGCAAAAGACGGATATGGAGATGAAGGTGGGAGAGCAAGGATTGCCTGGGTCGGGGCAATCACACCTAAATCCCTGAGGAGAGCTGAGGAGGGAGAAAAAACATGTCTCCAGAAAAGACGTGTCTTTTCTGAAAAAAAAAAAAAAAATGAAACAAGGACGGGGGCCACAGTATGAGTTGGGGAGGGGGAGGGCGGTCATTTTCAGGGCGAGAAGACTGAGAAGCCAGGCTCCTGAATCTTTCGTCTTCTGTGTTTTCCTGTTTCGGTTGTTCTGGGTTAATTTACAACATTCCTGTATCCCAGCTTTCCCACAGAGCCCTCCCTCTTCGTTCCCCCCCGCCCTCCCCGCTCCATTGTTAAGGAAAGCTTAAGCCACGTGACAGTGAGGGGCGTGCACCCACAGCTGATTATGTCAGCAGCTGCTTGGGGCCTCTTCCCTTGCTACCCACGTTTCCAGGGAGTCCTGAGAGGAACTACTCAGTACAGTAGTCCTGGATGAAGGAGCTGTGTAACTGCAGCCTTCGTGGATCCAGAATGGCACTTTACTCCCCCAAATCATTAAGCCCCTGTTCTCTTTCTAGAACTATTTCCCCCCCCCCCTTTTTTTGGTCTTTTTTGAGTTGAGTCTCTCATCCAGACTGGAGTGTAGTGGCAGGATCACGACCCATTGCAGTCTTGACTTCCTGGACTCAGGTGGTCCTTCCACTTCAGCCTTCTGAATAGCTAGGACTACAGGTGCGTGCCACCATGCCCAGCTCATTAAAAAAAAAATTTTTTTTTTTTGTAGAGATGAGGTCTGGCTATCCTCCTGCTCAAGCAATCCTCTTGCCTTGACTTCCTAAAGTGTTGGGATTATAGGTGTAGCCACCACACCCGGCTTTATTCCCCTTTAAAAGAATTACAATTTCCATCCTCTTCTCCACTGTTGAAGCTCTTTCCATATCTCCATTAGCAATCCTTGTTAAAAACAAAAATAATCATGTTTATTGGCCACCTACTGTGTCCTGTCCTGGGCACTGGGGAGTACAGTGAATGAGACAGATAAGGCTCCTGCTGGGCCCCTGGATATTGGCTTTCTCTTTTCCAAGTGTAGAAAGCCCTTGCCACCCCGCCCTACCTTTTTCGGTCTAGGGCCCCAGTTGGCCTCTTCTCTCTGCCTTCAACCCTGTGTAGTACTGGCTTCCTGGCCACCACTTTTGGGGCAGCCCTAACTGGGTGGCTGCATCCTCTGGAGATAAATACTAGTCACCAAATAGGTGGCCCGGAGACCTTTTCTCTGATTGGCCATAGAAGTACCTGCCATTGTTTCCCTTCACAGCCTCTATTTACTCTGGCTGCCCCTTCCATTGTCTGCATCCTCCCTCCACCTACTCACCTCCTCTCCCCAATCATACGTGGATCCTCTACTGTCCTCCTCTCAGGACTTGAAGTGTCAGAGGAAACGGTTAGGTAAAAGGGCTTCATTATGTGTGATGACAAGGCTGGGACGGGACCCAGGAAAGGCCAAGCCAAGTTTGTCTCTTGCTCCTCTCAGGGACCAGCCATCTAATCTAGCTTAGTCCAACTCCAAGGGTCTGCATTCCTTTTCTCTACCCCTGGAAAGGCCAAGGTGCCAAATTGTTCTGTTCTGCAAGGCTGGTCCATTCAGGAAAAACCATCTCTTGAGTACCTACTGTTGCCTGGGCATTTTCTTTGAAGAGGTGCAGTCTGCCTTCCCTTCTCTACCTGCCGTTATTCAATGGGTACAAGGCTTCCTGCGCCCATTGGCTGGGCGGTGTCTGGAGCTCTTCAGCCCAGCGCCAGCACCCAGGTCCACGTGCGCCCGTGTGTGTGACACAGCCCTGACCTCAGTGGGGGCCAGTAGCCAATCAGGCGCCGGGAAGAGATCCCCAGCCAATCGGGGGCGGGGCCTGCGGCTCTGCCGGCAGGAGGCCAATGAGGGGGCAGTGCCGGGTATTATGCAATCCGCCTCCCCGCCCCGCGGAGCTTCCACTCGGCTGCGGGCTGGAACGGCGGCGGGCAGGCAGACGGAGGACACTCGCGCGGTCAGGTAGGCATCTCCGCGGCCACCCTGAAGCCCGTCTCGGTCCCCGACCCAGACTGCTGCCACTTCCAATCTGATGGGCCACTTCCGGCCCAGACGCTATCCACCCCCCCTTTTGCCCCCGGGGACCTAGATGCTCGTCGCAATCCTGCACCGGGTGTCCCCACTCCTGACCCGCTCCCCTTTCCTCCTACCGCTTTGTCCCCCGTCCCAGCCTTCCTGGACCAACAACCGACCCTCAGCGGGCACGCATACTCCCTGTCTCTTTTCTCGTCACTCGGGGGTCCCCGAATTTGCCCCGATACTAGGACCCCTTCAGGCTTTCGGCTCTCCCCGCCCTTCCCTCTCGAGTCCCTGGCCCTGCGCCGGCTGTGATGTCAGCCCGCTTCGGGCTGGAACATCCCGTTCCCGGTGCTAGTTCCTGCTGTTGGCCACAGCCTTCCCTTTTCTCCCTGCGCTCAGAAAATGCTCAGGGGTGGGGGTGTGGTTGGACGGGGGTAGGGGAAGAACTATCTGCTGGCTGTTGTCTCCCCTGCCCAAGGTTTGGATTGGGGGCGGTGGCTAGTAGGGGACTGAGGAGAGAGGATTCCCGGGTCCTTGACGATGGCAGGTGCCAGCTTCGGTCCTGGTGGTCAGGAGAGAGGGTATGGGCTAAAGAACGAAAGGCTGTGTTGTCTTGACTAGAATGACTGGGATAAAGGCGAGAGTCAGATTGGAGGGTTTTTGCGCAGAAGGCGGTGGAGATTGTGTTTCATCTTGGGGAGGCCAGGACCAGCCCTGGAACTTTGATAAGCGATTCCTCTTCATACGGCCACCAGGAGTCCTGAGACTGGGTATATGTTTCGGGTGGGCGATCCCCGGCAGCGCCTGCCAGTGTGGGAGTGGGTCGTCCCCCTGCTTCCGCTGGGAAATGGGGGAGGGGTCGTGCCTCCCGCCCTCCTGTGGTCCCTCCAGCAACCGCTGAGCTCAGCGACTGACGTCGGTTTCCCTGGCGACCGTGGCGGCGGCGGAAGCTCGTGTTGGGGCCGCGCATGTCGGCGCGCATGTGCAGCGGGGGTGGCACCGCCCCCGGATAAAATTAGCTTGGAGGCCTAAATATAGGAGTCCACCAGCTCACCTCCTGTTCTGCGGCCTTTGAGTCCCCAGGCAGAGTGGAGGCCTGATGGGAACTTGGGAATGGATAGTGTCCAGGTTTTGGCCCACAGCCATGGTTCTAGGCCACGCTGGCGGGGTATGTGAGGGGAATGTGGGAGAAAGCCCTAGAGAGACCCCTTTCTACTTGCAGCCCCCCTATGGGGATGGGAAACAGCTTACCTCAGCTCCCTATTGGAAGCCCCAGGCCTGGGTCCCAGGAACCTGGGGGAAGGCAGGGGAGGGTCTGAGTGAAGTCAGCAGGTGCTGTGGGGTTAACAGCCCAGCTTTCTCCAAGCCCTTCTTCCTGGTCTCCCTCTGCAGGTACTGGCTCTGATCGAACTTCTCAACTCTCAGAGACTTAGATCTCCTACTTCACTCTCTCAGCCAGGCCTCCAGGCCCCCTTGTGCATCCGTGGTGGCCTCTCCGCCTTCCCTGTTCTCCTGTCCTCCCCATGGCACAGACATGAGTAGCCCCCTAGAAGGGGCTGATGGGGGAGGGGACCCCAGGCCTGGAGAATCCTTTTGTTCGGGAGGAGTTCCATCCCCTGGGCCCCCACAACACCGACCTTGCCCAGGACCCAGCCTGGCCGATGACACAGATGCCAACAGCAATGGTTCAAGTGGTAATGAGTCCAATGGGCCTGAGTCCAGGGGTGCATCTCAGCGGAGCTCCCATAGCTCCTCATCTGGCAATGGCAAGGACTCAGCTCTGCTGGAGACCACTGAGAGCAGCAAGAGGTATATATGGTATTGTACAGCGGGATCTAGGAGTGGTCTTGTGAGCAGGCTGAGCTGGGTGCCAGGCCTCGTGCTGGCCCCTGTCCCTTACCTTGGGCCTGTTGCTCTCCTCTAGCACAAACTCTCAGAGCCCATCCCCACCCAGCAGCTCCATTGCCTACAGCCTCCTGAGTGCCAGCTCAGAGCAGGACAACCCATCTACTAGTGGCTGCAGGTATGTGGGATGAAGACTAGGGGAGAGGTCTGGAGGAAGCAGCTGAGCTCTGGTGCTAATGTCTTTACTCCCTCTTTTCCTGTGGATCTTGCAGCAGTGAACAGTCAGCCCGGGCGAGGACTCAAAAGGAACTAATGACAGCACTTCGGGAGCTCAAGCTTCGGCTGCCACCAGAGCGCCGAGGCAAGGGCCGCTCTGGAACCCTGGCCACACTACAGTATGCGCTAGCCTGTGTCAAGCAGGTGCAGGGTGAGTGGTGCCTCCCAGAAGGAATGGCCAGGGTGTGGGCTACTGTGGTGGGGCAGTCTCCTTACTGAATGCTCTGCCACTCTCCTGCAGCCAACCAGGAATACTACCAACAGTGGAACCTGGAGGAAGGTGAGCCTTGCACCATGGACATGTCCACCTACACCCTAGAGGAGCTGGAACATATTACATCTGAATACACGCTTCGCAACCAGGTCAGCCGCATCCCAGTTTCTCTATCCTGACACACCCCCACCCCCACCCCCACCACTCCTGATTCTGTTTTTGCTCTCGCCCTCCTGCCAGGATACCTTTTCAGTGGCTGTCTCCTTCCTGACTGGCCGAATTGTCTACATTTCGGAGCAGGCAGCCATCCTGCTGCGTTGCAAGCGGGATGTCTTCCGAGGTGCCCGCTTCTCAGAGCTTTTGGCTCCCCAGGATGTGGGTGTCTTCTATGGTTCCACTGCCCCGTCTCGTCTGCCCACCTGGGGCACTGGAGCCTCAGCAGGTGAGTACCCAAATGCTTGAAGTGAGGAGAGAGGAGCAGTCCCAGAAAGCTCCTGCTATGAGGGGCCAGGGATCCAAGCTTTCCCTTGACGGGCCCTTCTCAGCCTAGGGAAGGGGTGGGGACTTTGTTCACTGCCCTCCTTCACTGCCCTCCTGGTCTGTTCCAGGTTCAGGCCTTAAGGATTTCACCCAGGAGAAGTCTGTTTTCTGCCGTATCAGGTAGGTGGGGAGAATGGGAACAGGCCTCTTCCTCCTTCTACACCTTCTCTGATGTCTTTGCTGTGTATGCTTCAGTTGCCTTGAGGTTGGAGAGGTGGGTGGACCTCCACTGACTGCTCCTCTCTCCCTTGCTAGAGGAGGTCCTGACCGGGATCCAGGGCCTCGGTACCAGCCATTCCGTCTAACCCCATATGTGACCAAGATCCGGGTCTCCGATGGGGCCTCTGCACAGCCGTGCTGCCTGCTCATTGCAGAACGCATCCACTCGGGTTATGAAGGTGGGCATGTTGGGGCCTGGCCTGGCAGAGGTGGGGGGAAGGACATTTCCTCTAGGCTGGGGTAAGGCACAGAACATCAAAGTGGGAGGCATGCACCAGTCCCTTATGATTTTGGAACAGGGAAAGATATTATAAGGATGAAGGTTTGACCTCTCTTTAGGGGTAGAGTTGAATGAGACCCTTGACCGAGGGGAGGGCAAAGAAAAATGCTTTGGTTGATCTGTTTTATTATTAGTACAAGGCCCAAGAATGGCCCAGATCATCTTCGTAGGCTCTAGGCCCCAGGCCAGAACTGTGGGGAGGATGGCCAGCTAGCCTGAGCCTCTGGCAGAGTGGAGGGCTGAGGAGGTGTGGACCATTCTGAAACCCAGTGACCATATTTTCTGTTCCTCAGCTCCCCGCATTCCCCCTGACAAGAGGATCTTCACCACACGGCACACACCCAGCTGCCTCTTCCAGGATGTGGATGAAAGGTGAGGTCAGGACCTGGAGGAAAGTGGAGTAGTTAGGACTGAGGCCATGGCCACTCTGATGCATCCTTCCATTTCAGGGCTGCTCCACTGCTGGGCTATCTGCCCCAGGACCTCCTGGGGGCCCCAGTGCTCCTGTTCCTGCATCCTGAGGACCGACCCCTCATGCTGGCCATCCACAAGAAGAGTGAGTTTCTCTCATCCTGCTCTCCACTGTCTCTGCATATAACTTGGCTCTCTCTCCTGCTGACCCTCATCTGATATCCCACTCCCATCAGTTCTGCAGCTTGCGGGCCAGCCCTTTGACCACTCTCCTATCCGCTTCTGTGCCCGTAATGGGGAGTACGTCACCATGGACACCAGCTGGGCTGGCTTTGTGCACCCGTGGAGCCGCAAGGTAGCCTTCGTGTTGGGCCGCCACAAAGTACGCACGTAAGTAGGCCATTCCCCAGAGCTGGCATTGGAGATAGGGCTGTGCAGGAGGGGCAGGACTGGGGGCAGAGCTGGACTCACCCTTCCTGACCAACAGAGCACCCCTGAATGAGGACGTGTTCACTCCCCCGGCTCCCAGCCCAGCCCCATCCCTGGACTCTGATATCCAGGAGCTATCAGAACAGATCCACCGGCTGCTGTTGCAGGTGAGAGTTGAGCAGATGGGACTTGGGAGATGCAGAAGGGGGTGGGAAGCAGAATCGTGGCAGCTAACCTGTCCTTCTCCCTGCCACAGCCTGTGCACAGCCCCAGCCCCACAGGGCTCTGTGGAGTTGGCCCTGTGACATCCCCAGGCCCTCTTCACAGCCCTGGCTCCTCCAGTGATAGCAATGGGGGTGATGCTGAGGGGCTTGGGCCTCCTGCTCCGGTGAGTGACCCTTTCTCACCTCACCCCGATCGCCCACTTTTCTGTCTTCCTTGGATTTAGCATTGCCAGTCCCAGAGCTTTGCCTCATTCCTCCCTTTCCCCCTCTTCCCTGCCTTTTCTTTTTTGTCCTGCTGCCATCAAGGCCTCCATGCCTCCCTCCTGGTACCTTCTTGTTTTGTTGTGCCCATGGCCCTTGACACTGGCCAGGCACCCCCAATGCTGCTTACTGCTCTGCTCTGTTCTACAGGTGACTTTCCAGCAGATCTGTAAAGATGTGCATCTGGTGAAGCACCAGGGGCAGCAGCTTTTTATTGAGTCTCGGGCCCGGCCCCCACCGCGACCTCGCCTCCCTGGTGAGTTGGTGAGGATGTGCGTGTGGATGAGGAGTAAGACTTGGTGATGCCCTGACCTTCACCCCCAGCACATTTCCTTTTTTTCCATGTGAGCTTGGAAAGACCATTTTCTTTTTTCTTTTTGCCCCAGCTACAGGCACATTCAAGGTCAAGGCCCTTCCCTGCCAATCCCCAAACCTAGAGCCTGAGACGGCTCCTGTTCCAATCCAGGCCCCACTAACTTTGGCCCCTGAGGAGGCCGAGAGGAAAGAAGCCTCCAACTGCTCCTACCAGCAAATCAACTGTCTGGACAGTATCCTCAGGTAAGGCCTGCCTGGCACCTTCTTCCCCTCAGGCCCTACCTTTGTCTCATCCCAGACCGTGCCCTTATTCCCTGTACTGCACCCATCACCAGGTACCTGGAGAGCTGCAACATCCCCAGCACAACCAAGCGTAAATGTGCCTCCTCTTCTTCCTGCACTGCCTCCTCAGCCTCTGATGATGACAAGCAGAGGACAGGTCCAGTCCCTGCGGGGAACAAGAAAGGTAAAGATCCAGTTCATGCCCTCCTCCCACTGTCCAGTTCTGGCCTGGTGGTCCTGTGTCTCTACACTTCTGCCTTTGGGGCCCCCACCTCACTCTGCCCCCCTTCCCAGCCTTCTGATCTCTAGACTTCTTCCTACTGTTAATCCCTCCCCTTCTTCCCTGGGATCTCCTTCCTGACCTCCCGGTGGGAGTGGGGGTGGTAACTGGCGCCATCTCTCCGCACAGATCCGTCGTCGGCAGTGCTGTCTGGGGAGGGGTCCACTTCGCAGAAGGAGCCAGTGGTGGGAGGCACCCTGAGCCCGCTCACCCTGGCCAATAAGGCGGAGAGCGTGGTGTCTGTCACCAGTCAGTGTAGCTTCAGCTCCACCATCGTTCATGTGGGAGACAAGAAGCCCCCGGAGTCGGGTATGGGTGTGGAGTGAAGGGAGCTGTTCCTGAGCTCCACTTGGTTCCCAGCTAGGGCTTCCTCCTGTCTGCCTTTTCCCTCTTCC
>CAUYQG010084757.1:0-23045 GCA_963574415.1 Tarsius wallacei | reverse complement strand
CGAGCCAGGTGTGGTAGAGCGCGCCTATAGGTCCAGCTACTCGGAAGGCTGAGGCGGAAGGATCGCCGGAGCCCAGCAGGTTGAGGCTGTGGTGGCCGGGAGCGGCCACTGCACTCCAGTCTGGGTGACAGAGTGAGACTCCAACTCAAAAAAAGAAGAAACAAATATGTGCCCATGGGGTTGCTTTTGTGCATCAAATGCGGTCAAGCCCCCCAAAGTGACAGGCATACAGTAAGTGCTCAGTGAACTTTCACTTCCCTCCTTTCCCTTGAGGAAGGCCCCCAAGGCAGCAGTGGTGTGGGGTGAGGGTGCAGGGCTGGGCAGGGCTGAGAAGAAAGAGAAGTTCCCAGGGTAGGGTGGGAGGGTTGAACTGGCCCAGCCGCCTGGGGGGGGGGTTTCACCAAAAGGGAACTGGGAGCTGGGCTTGGTGGCTCAGCCTGTAATCCTGTGCCTTGGGAGGCTGAGGTGAGTGGATTGCTGAGCCCGCGGGTTCGAGACCCGCCTGGGCAACTTGGCGAGCCCTCATCTCTACAATAAATCAAAAAATTAGCCGGGCGTGGTAGCGCGCGCCTGTAGTTCCAGCTACTTGGAAGAATGAGGTGGAAGGATCGCGGGAGCCCCAGCAGGTCGAGGCTGCGGTGGCCGGGAGCGGCCACTGCACTCCAGTCTGGGTGACAGAGTGAGACTCCGACTCAAAAAAAAGGGGAACTGGGACTTTGAGTAGCAGCAGGAAACCACCATCCTGCAAGAGCTCCCGCTTCTTCTTAGGGCTCCAGGCTGGTCAGGTGCAGGCCAGGGCTGGCGGGACAGAAAGCAAGTCTAAGGTCTTCAGGTACCTCCTCTTAGTCCCACTGTACCCCATTTTTCACTAAGCCCTGGCCCTCTGACTGAGGGTGTCCATTCCTCACCCCAGTCCTCCCAATGAGACCCTTCACCCCACTGAAGCCCAGTGCTGGCCCTGAACCCCCATCTCTCTCACTGAAGCCCCCATGTTTCATCAACCACCTTCCGTCTCAAACCACCCTCTCTCGGGGTCTCACAACCCCACCCCCAGTCCTCCACATATCCAGGGGCTAAGAAGATATGCCCTGGTCTGACGTCACCACAACGCTGGTGGGGTAGAGGGGAGGGAAGTGGTGGGGGGTGGCCTATTTGTGTCATACTAGTTTTACCTCCACATGTTCCTGAGGGTTTCAGTTGAGTTTCCTCCACTTCTTGTGGGTAAAAGTGGTTTTCCACCTGTTGCTGAGAACCCATCCACCAGCCTCTGAAATAGGGGTCTCGCTGGGTGCAGTGGCTCATGCCTAGAATTCCAGCACTTTGGGAGGCCAAGGCTGGACGATTGTTTGAGACCAGCCTGGGAAACAAAGTGATACCTTGTCTCTACAAAAATAAAAAAAAATAGCTGGACGTGGTGGCGCATGCCTGTAGTCCCAGCCACTCAGAAGGCTGAAATGGGAGGATTGCCTAAGCCCATAAGGTCGATGCTGCAGTGAGCCATGATGGTGTCACTGCCTTCTAGCCTGGATGACAGAGATCCTGACAAATAAATAATTTAATGAAATAAAACAAAAAAGGAGTCTTTAGGACTCACCTGGCTTGGGAATCAGGATTTTCAGATGGGGGCCATGGGTGGTTCTGGGGGAGCTGAGGGACTAGGAGTCTAGATTCTACAGTGTGGCAAGACAGGAAGGCCCCTCCCCGGTGCCACAGGGGACATGGTCGGGGGGACATCCTGCCCTTTCCCATCTTAAGCCTGCCCAGTCTACTCTGTGAGGGAAGAGCCCTGACTCCAACTTCCCCAGCCCTGGGGTCCTTTGCCATATCAGCTCCAGGTGGCTACAGAGAACAGCCGAACACCCACGCATAAGCTTACAGGCTCATACTCATTCACTCAAAGTACAAAATATACACTCTCACACCGCACGGGCAGCAAGAGCCCATCGTGAAGCCTATGAACTCCAGCTCCTCGCCTCTCCCTCCACCTCTCTACTCCTGAAGATTTGGGTCCATCAGGACCAGAGGCCCGGGCTTCCCTTCCCTACTGCTGGTCCTGCCAGTTGCTGACTCCCCAACCTCCCTCTTCCCATCTGTAAAGTGGGAACAGATCCCTGCTCTCCCATCACCACCACAGATGGAGGGATGTCAAGGACCCCGGGATCCCTGAGAGACTACACACTTGAGGGATGGCACCATAGAGGGTGGGGGACAGAGCTCTACCCTGCTGACTTCCCTAGTATGGGTCCTCAACAGATCCACAGACATTTATTTATTAAACACCAACTGTGTGCTGGTCCCTGGAGACCCTGTCAGTAAGACCCAGGCTTTCTGGTCCTCCCTCCGTGCTTTAAAGAAGGTGGGGTGTAATCCCAGCACTTTAGGAGACTGAGGTAAGGGGATTGCCTGAGCCAAGAGGTTCAAGAACAGCCTGGGCAACTTGGTGAGACCTCATCTCTACAATAAATAAAAAAATTAGCTGGGCGTGGTAGCACATGCCTGTAATTCTGGCCACTTGGAATGCTGAGGCAGAAGGATCGCCTGAGCCCAGCATGTTGATGCTGGGGTGGCCGTGAGCATGCCACTGGAGCTCCAACTAAAAAAAAAAAAAAAGAAGGTGGGGGGGCACACTTCATCAATAAGGGTACCTGATCTCAAACCAGATGAAGTGGGAACCAAAGTGAGGCCCAAACTTTTTTTTTTTTTGAGTTGGAGTTTCACTCTGTCGCTCAGGCTGGGGTGCAGTGGTACACTCACGGCCACCGCAGCTTCGACCTGCTGGGCTCAGGTGATCCTTCCACCTCACCCTTTCAAGTAGCTGGAACTACAGGGACGTGCTACCACGCCCGTCTTATTTTTTGATTTATTGTAGGGATGAGGGCTCACCAAGTTGTCCAGACTGGTCTCGAACCCTTGGTTTAGGCAATCCTCTTGCCTCTGCCTCCCAAAATCCTGGGATTACAGGCTGAGCCAAGGGCCCGGCCCGACCCAAACTTTTTCTGTACAAAGACCATTTGTATACCTAATCTTGAATTGTACCCCACATCTTTAAAAAAAGTTACAAAAAAAAAAAAAAAGGGTGAAGGAGGCTCTTGACAGCCTTAACCCCTTCGGGATACTCAGCAAAAACTGCTTCCTGCACCTGATCCTCTTAGGGGGAGGGTGGGCGCAGAGATCAATTCTCTCCAGAGTTCAGATGAGGAAAATGAGGCCCAGAGAAGCCCCATAACGTGCCTACAGCTACAGAGCAATTAAGGGCCCAGTCTTGCTAAGAACCCAGGTCTCTGAAACCGCAGGTCCTCCACCCCAGGTCCCCGAACACTGAGCGTTATCGCCTCGCTCCCGAATCCGGCAGCCCACCCCCGCCCGAGGATTGAAAATGGGGGCGAAGGCAGGGACCCAAGGGGGCTGCGCCAGCAGTGAGCCCAGCGGCGCCCCGCGCCGGTCTGCCTCTCCGCCCTCTCGTTGCCATGGAGACAGCCCCTCCGGGCATTCGCGGTCAAAGGCAGGATTTCCGACGGGGCAGCCAGCAATTCCCGGATCCGAGGGGAACGCGGGCCGAGACCGCCACCGCGGGCGGGGAGGGGGCACCCGGAGAGGCCCACCCCTGCCGAGGGCGGGGACTTCCCCAGGAAGCGAGGACCCACGCCTTCAGCGCCTGGAAGGAGTCCCCTCGCGATCCGGAACCCGCCGCCTGCGCGGGCCGGGAGGTCCGAGGCTGCAGCCGCGGCCGCCCCCACCCTGCCGGGTATGGGCTTCATCTCCGACTTCTGTCGATCTGGGATGGGGGCACTTCTGGCCGCCCGAAGTTGCGCCCCATATTTTCTGACCTCCAGAAACATTCCTGGCCCCCTTTCCCGCAAACTCCCTCACCTGTTCCTCCCAGTAACCCCCCTCCACCTAGCTCCCCTCTCCCAGAACCTGGTCTTCTCCCCAAATTCTCACTCTCGAGGTCCCTCAGTTTCTCCCCAGACCCTTTTGGGGTCCCTTAACAAGGTCCCTCTCCCTCGACTCTCTCGGCGCCCTTCCCAAATTCTTTTTTTTTTTTTTTGAGTCGGAGTCTCACTCTGTTGCCCAGGCTGGAGGGCAGTGACACGCTCGCGGCCACCGCAGCCTCGACCTGCTGGGTTCCGGCGATCCTTCCCCCTCTGTCTTCCAAATAGCCGGAACTACAGGCGCGCGCTACCATGCCCGGCTAATTTTTTGATTTATTGTAGAGACGAGGGCTAGCCAAGTTGCCCGGGCTGGTCTCGAACCCGTGGACTCAGGCAATTCACTCGCCTCGGCCTTCCAAAGTGCTGGGGTTACAGGCCGAGTCTCCGATCCCGGCCCCAAATTCTATCAATCCCATTCTACGGGTCCCCTCCGTTTTCTGCCCCAGACCTTTTTGGGAGTCTCTGGTCTGCTCTCAGCCTTCTCCCCAAATGTTGTCTGTCTCTCCCTCCAGGTCACACTGTCTCTCCTGAGGCCCTTTTCGGGATGATCAGCCCTCCCACCGAGTTCAGGCTCACTCCCTCCAGCCCTGACCCCCAGCCTCCGCCGCGCTCCGGCGCCGCCCACCGGCGCTACTCCTGCCCGACGACGTGGTCGCCTACCTGGCTCCAAGGGATCCCGCTTCTGACGGACCCGGGCGAGCCAGCCGGGACTCCACCACCGCGAGCGCCGACGCGGGGCGAGAACTGGGGTGCTGCCCGCCCCTGACCGCCGCCCCAGCAGGGCAGGGAGGAGGAAGCCTCCTCGGACTTCTCTTATTGCAGCGGCGGCAGGCGGCGGCGGTGGAGAGTTCACAGTCACGCCCCAACCCCAAGCCAGCTGCCCACGGCGAGGTGGGGCCCCCAAATCCCAGACCCGCCCGTCCCATTTCCCTCCTTCGCGGGTTAATGGGATCGGCTCTCTCTGCCCCCTCCCTGCACTCCCGCTTCTCCCCCCAGACCTGAATCCCCAGCACTGCCTCCCAAAACCCCCTCCCAGGGGGTAGGTCCCTCGACCGGAAGCACCTGCTCTTTCAGAATCATGGCATGGCTTTCCTCTGTCACCAAGGACTAGATCAGGGCTGGCCTTACCCAAGTTCCCACAGCCGTTTGACCTCAGGCTGCTGTCACCAGAGCCACTGTGGATCCTGTCGCCATGCATTGCCTTTCCTGGGGACTGGGCACTGGGGCCCAAGGCTGCAGGAGTGCGGAGAGCAGTGGGAGACCCCTGCCTTAGTGAACTGCTTTTCAGAGGAATGGGCCTCGGGCCACACTGAGAGGGGGGTAGGTTGTCTGCCTTCCCCACAGGCCCAAGTTTTAGAAAAACTTAGCATCACCCTCTATCACCATTTGCCTGACTAGTAGGGATCCCCGACTCCTCGACCTGGGGTTCAGTCCCCTCTTCCACCCTGTTACTTGTCAGGCTTAGACCAAGGATCAGGAACATCCCTACTGTCTGGGGAGGAAGAGGTGTGGGGTGAGGGCTGTGTGGTAAAGAAGTATGTGTGTGCTGGAATGTGGTGGGGAGGCAGGGAGGGTGTGTGAACACAAGAGTGTGTGTATGTGTGTGTAAGAGAGAGAGGGAGAGAGACAGATGGAGGTGGGGGGAGAGACAGAGATAGATCTAAATCTGTCATGAGGTGCACAAAATTAAAGCCATTATACATTTTTTACAGATGCATGGATACCCCTTATTTGAACACTCCTAAGAGGGAGTAAAAGTAATATATGTTTGTGGTCATGATCCAAGCTCTCCAACTTTATTGCTACCGACAGAGACCAAGCCTTTTTGTGCTAAGAAAACTCTCCCCTTTTATCCCTTTGTCATTAATACATCGAAAACAAAATGCTAGACAATTGGTTTAAAAGGGTAGTAGAGTAATTTGCCCTCCAGCTTTTGTATGTTAATAGAGAATCAATCAGTAAAATATGAGACTTAATTAAAAAGAGAGATAGCATATGGGAATGTCAAGTAGATATATAATCTAAATACCAACAATATAGTAATGGCTTTCAAGAATATAGCCCAGAAAACATATATTGTGCTCTCCAAAAGATAATCAAGATAAAGCCATATCATTTATTACATTTAACACTACTTAACAAGTTCAGGTTGAAAGATAAATTATTTAGAAATCCCCTATATCTGGACGTGTCTGCCTCCATTGAAGTTCAAACTCCTTTCAGAACAGCCTTCTCTGAACATCTAGAATGGCCCTCCCACCCTCTCACTGTCTCTGTTCTTTTTTTCTTATTTTTTATTTTAAAGATTTGGGGTACAATTCAGAGTTAGGTATATGAATGTTCATTATGCAGGTACCCTTGTTGATAAGGTGTGCCCCCACTCCCCTAGCAGTTTCCCACTACTGCCAATTCCTCCCCTCCCAGGAAGTTTCCCACCACTGCCAATCCTCTTCTTATAGTATTACAATAATTGTTCTAGGTCCGCTTATGAGTGAGAACATGTGATTCTTTGTTTCTGTGATAGATCACTCAGTATTATAGGCTCTAAGTTCATCCAAGTTGCTGCGAGGTTCATAATTTTGTCCTTCTTTATGGCTGAGTAATATTCCTTCATGTCTATGTAACACATTTTTTTATACAGTCCTCTTTCAATAGGCAGCATGGTTGGTTCTATGCTTTTGCTGTTATGAATAATGCTGCAATAAACATGTGTGTGCAGGTATCATTTTCATACAGTGATTTGAGTTCCTCCGGGTATATTCCCAGTAGAAGGATTGTGGGGTCACATGGAAGGTTGATTTTTAGATCTTTGTGTCTGTTCTTTTAACTCCTGGTGCCCACCAGGGTTGTCTTTAAGATAACTTAGGTAAAAGAGGTCTCATGTGTCTCCTGAAGCTCTCTAGTACAATTTAACTTAGCAAGTATGTGCTGCAATCACTGTAAGTCATTTTTGTGATTATAAAACCAAATAATAGGTGGGCAAAATACAATTGTATTTCACATTCCCTGCCTCACTCCAGACCTTTGTTAAAATCGTGTACTTTGACAAGTTACTTTAGCTACAACAAAGGAGAAAAAAATATGCACCCAATCCTCAACAAAAAGCAGCCTGACACTGTTAAAAACAGTAGTCACTTTCTACAAATATTCTTGTTCTGTAAAGTTTTAAACATATGTTCCTAAAAGTCTGATTACAAATATGTTCATATCACTGCTTTCAATAGCATAGAGTCTTTTGTGTTATTTTAATGTCATATAACAAAGAAATAGGAAATAGTTTTAATTTTAGCATATATTTATTGCTCAAATGCTATATTTGAGCATATTATATAGCACATATTCCCTATTGTTAAAAATGTTGTAAAATTTAAGCCTTAATGATTCCATGACTTTTTCTGTAATGTTATTAGAGAACATTTTTACTAAAGGGGGTATTGGAAAACTGTAGTTTTTAGGAGTAAAAGCATTTATCATTTAAATGTAGGTAATTCATCAACAGTACACCAAGAAAAAAAATGGAACTGTTTACAAATATTATATATATCCACAGTGAAATATTATCCTTAGAAAATATTTTCAACATCTATTATTCGCAAAATATTGAAAAATAATCATTAGAAGAATGAACACAATCTACATTTGCTTTTTACACTCTTTGCTGGTGGGGAAATAACACAGTGAACACCAGAAATAAATCTCTCAACAATGAATTCTAAACACAAATTTGTACAATAAGACATTTATTTTTCACGGTAATCACCAAGCACACATTTTAATTAGGTACATGGAGTCCAAAGGTGGAAGACTGGCTACCGCGTTGGGACTACTGCCTGCATTTCTGCCTGGACTTAGTCAATCAAAGTTGCTTTATGTTAGCTGTGGCTTTGGAAACTTGATGATTCCATTTAGATTTTAGTGTAAGAACAAGAAACAAAACTCTTCATAAACAATTAAGAATTTATTAATAGTTTATCTCTTCTGGGATGCATTTTAAAGGCTATATATTTGTTTATGTTTATATAAATAGAAAAAAATCAGAAAAATACACACTGGGCTAATTTCTAGAAATGAATGAGCCGCCATTACCACCCTGGTTGCCTATGGAGGCATAGAACTAGGAAGTCAGGAGGGGAGCAGGGGATTGACTTTCTAAATTAATCTTTGCATTACTTGACTACATATAATGATAAATAATGTAGTCTCAGGAAAAGTATAAACAACATTTAAAAATTCTTCAAAGTCCTAACCTAATGATTCTCAACCACTATTTTAAACAACAGAGGTCTTTTCTTACACTTTTATATTATGCTTCTTTATTATCTGCCTTTTCTTTCTTTTTCTACTTCTCATGTACTTTCTCCTTTTCTTGAGAAGCATATAAACAGACCCTTAAATAAAACTTTACTATATAAACCACAAAAAAGAAACAAAACTACAAAGATTGAAACACAAATAAGGGCAGAAAACTAAGACCTACGTACCCATTAACCACCAATACCTCTATTATTATTCTTAGGGTCTGCCCAGAAAATATGCAAAACCATAGCATTTTGCAGAATTCATAATGAAAACTGTATCCTTAACTTAAAAAAAAAATCAGCATTGGTAAAATTTTACTTATCATTTCAGGCCTATATTTTAGCAATGAGGTTGCCCACCTACAAACTCACATAATTCCACTAAGGTAATAAACTCGTCCCACCATATCTTTATCTCTGAAATTTCAGTGTCTTTACCACTGAAGTGAAATTTTCCATATTACTTTTTGGTGAATAAAAGGTATAATTTGAATTTCTAAACAATGTTATTCAAAATGTTATAGAAATTATGTTCGCTGACATAGTTAATAGAAAATGCTCTGAAAATGATATCCTTATGCTTCAGCAAGACAATTTTACATCTTATCAGATTACTTATTTGTTTATAGAAAACAAACCACCTGACATAATCCGAAAGATATTTAAATGATGATAATGTATCCATGTCTCCTTTTGCTTTTCTTCTTTGACATCAGTGGCCTTGTTACCTATGTTCATAGATGCAGCTGAATAAATCAGTTCCAAGTGATTAATAATTAAGTTTGAGACTGATGGTGATCTTAATTATTTGAAGCCCAGGAGAATGAAGTCTTTGTGGTAAAGAGAAAGGGACAAAACATATACTTAGTGATGAGTTTTCTATAAATAATTTATCAATATATAAAGTATTTATAAAGTATATATAATATATTTTATCAATATATGTATGTTTATTTTTATCACAAAAATACATGGCCATTGGATGAAATTTAAACAAAGAAAAGCAAGAAAAAGGAAAGGAACAAAAAAAATCTGTCACTATCTTATGCTCAGGGACAATGTTTGTTAACACATTGATGTTTGCTGAATAATTTTTGTTTCCTCTTAATACATAAAACTATAAGTTCTAATTTATACAAAATTAATTTAAGTTTATATTAAGGCATATATTTTGTTACTTTTATTTTTACTTAAATTAAATCAGGAACATTTTTCTATATCATTAATTATTTATTTAAATGTGGTTTTTAATTAGCTCCCTTGTATTCCATAATACTGTGACTTATTTAATCATTCAACTATTAGGCATTTAGATTGTTCCCATATTTCACTACTATAAACAGTTCTTGGTAAAGATCTTTGAACATAGATCTTAGATCACATCTCTGAGTATTTCTTTATATTAGGTGACTGTAAGTGGAATTACTCAGACCACATAAGTACAAAATTCAAGGCTTTAAGGTTAGGCTGCCAAATTACTCTTAAAGTTTTAACACCTTGTAGTAATCTCAAAGGGTTTTTCTAAGAAAACATTTTCATCTGTAGTAAAGAATATTTTTTCCCCAAAGATATTTCTTTCTTTCTATCATTTTTGTAGTAAAGAAACTTAGCATGGGATACACGCTTTTAAAATATTTTTAGGTATGTAATATAATATTTTAACTACAGGCATGGTGTTGGTTGATGAGGAACTGCTATTCATTCAGTATATAGTTTCAGTTATTCAAGATAAATATATTCTAGAAATCTGCCCAACAAAAATAATGAATTTCTCAACTAATTTACTCACTTTTATCCCTTTAAAAGCAATTCACCTCAAACAATTTTCTTATGACAACCAAAACATAATATTTTTACATTCCTTTCTCAAAATGTATGACACTGGGAGTAGTGAATTTATCTGGCTTTCACTATTCTCCATTAAATTTTCCCAACCAGTACTATCAAAAAAGTTATTAAAAGTCATATTACAGAGGTACAATCTAGAGATTGTTTAGGCAACACCGATATATTCTATAAAACTGTAGTTCTGAGTATCCATATTTGATTTACTTTATTTTAAAAATATTTTGGCCAGATTGATGACAGACAGCATCTTGAATCATAACAATGAAAATTAACTGTAAAAGGTTTCTAATAATACTCTAACAGTACAGTAGTTAAATAAATTTATGAATATATCACATACAGAATATAAGAAGCTATTAAAAAGTAGTAGAAAATCTTAGACATTATGAGTATAATTGCTAAAGTGCTCTTAAAGTAAAAGTTCTAAAAAGAAATGGATAGTCTCTAATAAATAATTCAAAAGTACAAAGAAATAAATACCAAAAAAAGCCCTAGAGGTTACATGACCAATCCATAAAATTCAATAGATGATAAATAAAATTTTCTGAAAAAAGAAGAGTAAAATTGGACCATGAAAAATCAAAAACATATTAAAAGGGATTTTTCCAGAGTTAAAGACATAAATCTTCTAATTAAAAGCTTCCATTAGTGGTTCAAAAAAATGAGTAAAAAGTTTCAGATGTGTACTCCTTATTGTGAAACTTCAGAGTACCAACAATAAGAACATAAACTTGACAATTAAGTTTGCAAACATATTCTAGAGAAAGTACTACAAACTTCATTGCTGTGTATCACTATGGTCACCTTGAAGTACTGCCCTTGGGAAGCTATGCACTGCTGTCAGCACCTAGTCTGTGAAAGCAATTTTTGAACTTTTTTTCTGGAATGACCATCAGAGCAGTCATCATATCACCCTTGATGTCCTAAATGTCATCAAAATATTTTCCTTTCAATAGTTCCTTTAATGTGGGGTAAAGAAAAAAGTCACTGGGTGTCAGACCAGGTGTGTAGGGAGGGTGTCCCATACAACTATTTGTTTATTGGCTAAAAACTCCCTCACAGAAGTGCTATGTAAGCTGGTGCATTGTTGTAATGCAAGAGCTCCTTCAGGACAATTTTTGTACTCTCCTTTCTCGTGCCATGATTTTCAGTTAAGATTTTCCTGTTTCTCTATTGGTGTTTGTTTGGTCTGCTATGCTTCTCACAGATAGCCAATGGCTTTGATGCATAATTCAATGAATTTTCACAATGTTTTCATCAGTTCTGCTCTTTACTGGCCATCCTGACCTCTCGTCATCAGTGATGATTTCTCTCCCTTAAGAAAAATTCTTAATCCATTTGTACACTGCCATTTTCTTCATAATGTTATCCCCATAAACTTGGACTAACATGTCCTGATTTTACTTCCACTCTTGCCAAGTTTAACAAGAAATTCAATGTTTGTTCATTTCTCTAATTCATGATCTGACATCCTTGCAGTAGCACACAAAACACGCAACAACAGTAATGAACACCAATCAGCAAGATACCACTGCACATTTACACAAGCACACCTGTGAGACACTGATATACCAAAGTTATGAAACTCTACTGAATTGTTTGTACAGTGCTACCAACATAAGTGCACGGTGGCAAGTTTGCAAAATTAATTGTCAGATCTCGTATCTAAAAGTTTCTAATCAGAAAAGCAGAGCAATAAAGGAGGTTTATATCCCTTTGGTTAAAATTAGTATACTGTGCAAGTATACTTGCACAGTGTACTAATGATAATGCAGCAATTTTATCAAAATTGTGAGACAATTTTAATCTGGAGTTTTATTATTCATATGTTATAGAATTATATATTTATATATATTTAGCCATGCAAGGTCTTGGGAAGTTTGCCTTTTACATTTTTGCATGTTATATAGAAAATCACTTCAACCAAAGGAGACATTTACTAAGAAAGCAAACCATGTCTGCAAGGCGAAGTGGTTTCAACTTTGACAAGCAATTAAAAAAAGCTCCACTGTGACTAATGTCACCAAGAGTAGGGCAAAACAAAACAAAACAATACAAAACAAAACAAAAAAACCAGAAAACAACAACCAAAAAAATGATTTAGGTGGAGCCAGAAAAATCTTATATTAATCTTTGAGAAAGGAATTTTTGAGCATGTAGGGACTAGTTTAGAGAATATAAAAGTTTGAGAGTGTGTACAGACATAGGGAAAGGTTAGAGTAATAATAATATTTTTTAAGCAATGTAGAAAGTTATTATTGAAAAAATATGTAGATTAAAAAGTGAGAGAAAAACTGAATAAGGTAATACATTAATGTAGTTATCAAGTATTTGACAAAGACAATAGAGTAAATAATATAAACAAGTTAAAATTTATCTCTTAATTTAGGAAAGGAAAAAGTATCCTCTATAGTGTTTAAGACATCAATTTCCTTATTACTATTACATATTTGTGAAGACTTATGTGCTAATATAGGAACTAGATTTCCTTGACTCTACAATGAACATAAACTATAATACAGATACAAAAATGTTATAATACATAAAAAACACTTAGAAATAAAATAAGTGAACATCAGATAAGTAAATGCTATATTTATTTTTATTGGACATATGAAGAGTAGTTTGAGAGAAGTTCGGTGGCAGGGGGAAGAAATGAAGGCTGTAGTTGTTGCTGCCATTTGGTGATGTGTGACCGTGAGAAAGGTAATTAAAAGTATAAATATCCAAGATTTGCTCAGTAGAACATGATTCTACATTGAAATACAACTACCTCAACTATGCATTCTCTTACCAAAAATATACCACGAACGTACTTTTCATGTGCAAGCTGACTTGTTATCATCAGTTTTATGTTCAGATTGTGGGTTTTGATTAAAAATTGTGGGAATCATTTTAGCAAATATTGAGATAATGAAAATTGAAATAATAAGGCATACATAGATTAATTCTAAATATAAAGTCACATGTCATTATTTTGCTTTTAATTATAATTCAATGAGGATTTATTTTCCTCTAAGGTGTAATATATGGATTATTACTTCCTTTGTTACACATTAAATTATTAAACTTATTGATTTGTTTTCAAATACAGATAATTGTCTTGTTTTCCATCTAGATACAATGTACATACATTGTTTTAATATTTTGTTTAGAAAATTATGTATAAATTGAATGATTTCTTTTCTTATTCTTTATTATTTGCACTATTATTTAATGTTCTTACTTAAAACTAAAACTCAAATTGAAATCTCTTGATCAGGCTCTATAGAATGTTCAGTAGCATTCACTTGTAACTATATCAAACACTGTCACTTTAAACATATATATATATTATACATATTATATTATTTCCTCCATATCTCAAATGAGGGTGTCTATATATGTGAGGAAACCTATTGCAATAAAATTTTAGTACAGTCTTTATAAATTATTAATTTGTAAACTATTTGCTAGTCTTTAGAAATTAGTATTTGATTTTAAAATAATCAAAGTAGTCAGTATAGGAGAAAAAAATGTAGGAGCATAGAGCCAATACAAGAAGGATGAATCTAAGAATAGATGATGAAAACGGTGAACCAAGCACATATCTTTACACAATAAAGAGAAGACAATAATTGAAATTGATTCAGCTAGAAAGGCTTGAACAGAGGCCAGAAGAGAAGACTATAAAACATAATTCAATTAGATAGATGTGTGAACATTGAGGAAAAATTGTAATTTAGAACTTAATAATACTCCTGAAGCGCATTCAAAAGTATCTTACCTTCTCTGTAACAATAAAAACAACAAAAGGGGTTGCTTAAAATAGTCACCTTGGACGCAAAATATTTGAAAACTGATAAACAAGATTTAAATGGTAAACCATGCCAATCCACTTAAGAAGTCCATTTCTAGATTGTATGCTGAAAATTCCTCTCAGTGTAGTAAACTATTTAAACTTTATTGATAGTTGTCTTATTAAGACCTGGGCAAATGAATATAGAGGACAAATGATTAATCAGGGAGAAGTAAGTTTTACCTCAAGGACTAATTCTAAAAAGAAAAACTTTAAATAGATCATAGCTGTGGTGGAAGTGCACTGAGGTGAACCAGGTAGTGTTTCCATTGAAGATTGTTTCAGCATTTGGTCACAAAGAAACATTGATTTTAATGTTTAGTGAAGAAGAGGATTATTTCATGTATGTATTGGATTAATAATAAAAACTTAGGTATCCAATAGGCTCAAAGACATATGTGACTGTAGCTGTATGGCAGGCCTTTTCTGTGTCAAAATGATTCATTGCACTTAAGTTTATTGTAGTTAGACTTTTATGTCTGCTATGAAAGCATAATTAGTCAACAAGTATTTGTCACATTGTAGACTACTATTTAGTATTGACTGATTTCTGTCTATGAAGATAAAATATATAAAATACACATATGGATACAAAATAAAATTTTAAATTTTCATAACTTCTACCTAGAGGCAATCTCCATCACTACATTGGGAAATATATATTCTAACTACTTATAAAACGACAGCTTAGTACTATTATTTCAAGAGCAAATGCTTCATGCTCATAAAATATATTAGTGTGAATTCGATAGTATAATTTATATTTTAAAAAGTCAAATGATGATAACTTGGTCAAACACAGTGAAAAATCTCTTTAAACAAAATACTTCTAATTGAGAAACACACATACAACACACAAACACACACATAGGTATGTTGTATATGTCATATGTATTTGGAAATGCAGGTTACCATATATCATTTTCATGACAACTAATAGAGGTAATACTCATATGTTTAAAGCATTTGACTCAATACCTGACTTAGAATAAAAGTTCCATAAATGTTTGTTTCCAGTTGCTATATCATGAATTGGAATAATATGTATTATGCTCTTTATGTTGCTAAATAATATGAATATAAATAAGATCTTAGAGGAATATTTTAAAAAACTATCTGCAACATTCATGTTAATTGTAAATGCTTAAGGACTTCCACTAGGTTTTATTTGAATTACTGCAAATTCCTAAAAGTACTATGTCTACATTTGTGGTGAAATTATAATTTGCTATTTTTTACACTTTTCTTTCTTTTAATTATTCCAAATTTGAGAAATATTCTTGTATTAGTATTTTGCATATTGCCTTTTTAAATGAAAATCATATTGCTAAAGTTGAAGATAATCAATTATTCTCTAGGAAGGTTAAACACTCATTTGCTGATCACAAAAAAAGTTATATCAATTATCAGATGTGGTAAATGTCCTAAAGTATATCTCTGCCATAAAAAAAGAAAATATTCAAGGTAACTAACTGGTAATTAATATGATTTTAATTAAACATCTCTGGTTGAAGCTTCATTCATCCTCCTGACAACTTGTCTGAACTTTTATTTTTAAGTTGTAATTTTTCCACATCTTGTGTGATTATACCTACCTTTACTATTTCTTTAGTATCAGAAAATATTTAATGTTCATCATACCAGAACAATTGTGTTTCAATAACATTCTCGAGAAGCACTTCAAAGAGTTCCGTAGCTTACTTAAATATACATTTCTAAATACTCTTTCTTTTCACTGATAACATCTCTTTTCCCTTTCCTGATGATATAAAATGCTATTTGTGATTTTGTTTCCCTTTGATATAATCAATTAACTCCTTCCTAGAATGGTTTTATTTTCAATTAAAATAACAAAACATGTTAGCAATGCTTTGTAAGAATGACCTTGACAATGTATGACGTACTGCATTGATTTTCCAGAATTGTTGAGGTATATAGTCAATTCTGAATTATTCCTGCTAGCATCTCTGGCAAGTCCCTTGCAGGACAATGCTTTTCCTTTCTTGTTTTGAGACACGTAATTAGGATCATTTGTTTATTTTTCTGGTCAAATTAACTTTAAGGGTATTTGAGGAAGCATGTTAGTCATATGCTTACGGCACAATTTAAACTAGTTCCTCAAAGTATTATTTTTACCACTTAAGTGAAGCCTTCCCTATAGCAGTAAAGTTTATGAAACACTACAGTTAAAGCTACTAATCTAGATAAGTCTTAATAATTTCTTTCATAGGTGTAATCTTCATCTCAAATAGGAGCTAAAACTTTCTCCTTTTCCATTTATTGTTTTCCAGGCCATTAAAATAGTATTTCATGGTCTAAAGTAATAAAATGCTGAATGACAACCTGGTGGTCAGAAATATTAATGTAGATTCCTAAAACACCACTAAATAACATATACAGTGAATTAAAAAAAATCTATCTCAATAGACACCTAAAATTTAAAAAAAAACTTAAGTAAAATCATACTATTTTCTAATACCCTTAACTTTCTTCTCTCTCAAATCCTCTTTGAAAGCAATTCAGCAAGTATAATATGTACATTATGTAACACTACTTAAAATCTTTCAAAAGGTATGTCAAGTTTCTTTCTTATTAAATAAATTCAAATTGATTTTGAATAGAGAAAAGAGTATGTAGCTTAAAAAAAAACAAGTCGAAGGTCACAAAAATGATAATGCAATGGTCATTTATTAATATTAATGAAACATTCCCAAAAATAATCATCATAGACTTAGATTTGGCTCAATATCTGTGTTATAAATCTAGGGAGTAAAAACCCATAATGTCATAAAAAATGATTAAACTCTAAGTTGTTGAAATCACCAACGAGGTTAGAATCAAAGTATTTAAAGATCCCAAAGAAAAACGTAGGTGGGAAAAAATTATAAATTTGGGATCTGGCTGTTTTTGTATGCTATACTGTAATGTATTAGTATGCAGTATAAGAAACAGAAACGTCTGATATCAAATTAGAGATCAGCATCTAATTAGCTAGGTGACCTTAGATACTAAAGATTATAATAATGGTCTAATGATAATATTAATAATTAATATAATAATAAGAGTTAACATGTATTGGATACTTTCTACTGGTCAGACATTACATTTATTGTGTCCATGCATTCCATAATCTTCCCTACATTCTACTTATAATGTTATCACCATTTTATAAAAGAGGTAATCTGGTTATGAAAAATAAAAGTAACACCCAAATTCATACAGCTTGAGAGTGGTGGAACTAGAATTTAAATATGCATTGTGTGGCCCCAGGAACTATATTCTTAAATTCTAGATTATGCTACCTCCTGATCATATAAATTCTCTAAGTATAAATTTTTTTCACTTATAAGTGGAAATTCACCTGAGAAGCATAGTGGTATCCTCTCCCTAAAAAATTTTAAAAATTTGCTGGGTTTGGTGGTGCATGCTTATAGTTCTAGATACTTGGGAGGCTGAGATGGGAGAATTGCTTGAGTCCAAGATTTAGAGGCTGCCTTGAGCTATGATAGCACCTGAGCAACAGAGGAAGATCCTTCCTCTTAATTAACTAATTAATTAATTAATTACTATTATAACTTAAAATGTATAGGCTTGCTGTGAGGGTTCAAGTTTTCTTTATTTTACTTTATTGTATTATATTATAGAGATGTGAGTAACAAGTAAATGCTAACTACATATGTAGGCTGCATGCAGGTAAAGTTTGGGCCTCCAACAGGACCCCACTTCCCCTGGTTAGGAATCAATTTTTCAAGCAAAAAAATATTTAAACAACACTTACTAGCACTGAGCAATATACTAAGTCTGGTGATACAAATATTCCTTTTCACTGTGGAATTTTCGGCATACTGAGAAATAATGAACAAATGGGTAATTAGGGTAGAATGCGATGAGACATTTTTGATAGTGCTCCTTTCCTGACACTGATATCTAAATATCTCTAATTTAATTTTTTCGCCTCCACTTCCAATATATTAAATCTAATCACTTGTCATCTTTATTGCTAAAATCCTAGATCAAGTAAAAAAATCAATGTATCCTCCAGGGTACAAAAAAGACTTAATTAGCCGACTTGGGAACTGGACAAACTGATATAGAAATGAATGTAAGGGACAGTTAGCACACAATCCGACTGTCAGGTCCTAAATAAAGAGAAGTCCACCCTGAGCTTGTGTTAGATTTAACGATGACAAAGTTCAGAACACAGGCTTTGAGGAAAGGGGAAACTACTTTGGTTAAGGTGAAAGTGAACACATAGTATCTTAGTAATACTAAATGTTGGTTTGTTGGACGAGAAGAATATCATAGGAGATACACCCAAAACAAGAGAGATTGAGGAGGATCATATGTAATCTCATAGGGGATTATGAAGATTTTGGAAAATAATCTTAGAGTTATATTCATTAATAAGTTTTAAACATGAAAAAAATTGTTAAATGTTGCAAAATATTCTGTCTTAATAACAATCTTCATAGCTGAGATATTTAGATCATTTGCAATTAATGTGAGTTTTCATATTGTTAGTTTTAAATCTATCATATTCTGTTTGTTTTCTATTTTTCTATTTTTTGCCTTTTATCCTTTTTGGCCTTCTTTTAAAGTATTTTAAAATATTTTTAAACTGTTTTATCTTTTTGTTGACTTATTAGCTACAATTCATTGTTTCTTTGATTTCATGGTTGCTTTAACTTATGATGGTCTACCTTCAGGTGTTATGATAGCACTTTGCCATTTCTTCCTTTCTGTACTTGTGCTATTATTGTCATGCCTTGTAATATTATTTATTCTTTAAATTCCATAATATATTATAATTTTTGTTTAAACCTTTTTTTGTCATATATAAATATATATATATATATTTATTTGTGCATGTAACTACCATTTATAGTGTCTTTCATTCCATATTTACATCTAATTGGTTTTTTTAAATGTTATTTTTTGTTGTTTTTCTCCAACCTAAAGAAAATACTATTTTTGTAGTACAAGACTGCTGGTGATGTCTAAACAACTCTTTCCATCCATTGGTTGGAAAATAGGTTGACAGGTTTATTTTTCAGTATTTTAAAAATACTATTGCACTATTTTCTCATTTGGATACTTTCTGTGGGAAATAAATAATTCTTATCTTTGTTTCTTTTTATGTAATAACTATGTATTAAATATGTAATTATGTTTAAAAAGATATATCTCTCTTCTGGCTGCTTTAATGATTTTCTATCACACTGTTTTTAGAGATTTGATTATGTTGTGGCTTGAAGTCATTTTTTTTGTCTCTTGTACTCAAGTCTTATTGACAATACTGGACTTAGGGTTCATAATTTTATTCAACTTTGGAAAAATTTCAGCCATTATTTTTTAAAATTTTTTGTCCCTTTTTTCCTATATTTGATACATCTTATCCTTTGCAAACTCTAATCGCATCTACAAGAGGTCTCTTGAAGTTGTCCCACAGGACAACTTCATACTCATTCATAGTTCATTCATTATATTTTATTCTCTGGATTATATTTTGTATAGTTTTTATTGTTATATTTAAGAGTTTACTAATCTTTTTCTGCAATGTCTAGTCTACTAATCCTGTCAAGTGTAATTTTTATCTCATATATTGTAGTTTTTATGTTTAAAGGCTTAATTAGTTTAAGTATATATATATATATTTAATCTAAATATATACATAAAATTTACATATTTGTGGGTCTCAACTTTTTTAACATATAGAAAGCAGTTATAATAACTGTTTTAAAGTACTTGTATATTGATTCTAACTCCTGTGTTAGTTAGGGTCACTTTTGATTTATAATTTTTTCCTTATTATGGCTTATTTTTTCTTGCTTCTTTATGCCTTATAATTTTTACTGGATATAAAATATTGTGAGTTTTAGCTAGCTGGACATTAGATTTTTTTTATGACAAACGTATTTTTAGCTTTGTTTTGGGATGAAGCTTAATTACTTAGAAACAGTGTTATCTTTTCAAAAAAATATTTTTTAAGATTTTCTAAAGAATTACTGGAACTGTGTTAAGTATCCTTAATGATTATGGAAGACTGAGTACCTTTATGACTGAAGCAAGATCCTTTTGTGTACTCTACTCAATGCTCTGTGACTCATGAGGTTTTCTAGTTGGTCTAATGGGAACAAGTACAATATCTAGCCCCTTGTGGGCACCAGGCACTCTTCTTTTTACATGGATTATTCCTATCAGAGTGATTTCCTCAGATATGCACTGATTGTGTGTTGAACAAACAGAGAATACCAGAGGGTGTCCTCTGTGGACGCCTAGTGTTCTGTGTTTGTGCCACTCTATCTTCTCTGATACTCTGACCTGTAAGATTTACGTGCTTAGAAAATTCTAGTTTGTCCTGACCCTCAGGTACATCTTTTCAACTCAGGTAATCTTCCTGGATCTAGATGACTTACCTCTTCCTGCACCATGGATTGGAATCTCTATTAAGACAGCAGATGAAACTGCTTGTATGGCTGACTTTGATTTTCGTCAGTTAGGTTTTTCTTGTTCATATTTAGTTTATCACAAACTCGTGTCATATATTTTGTCAGTTTGTTGTTTTTGTTGTTATTTTGGACAGCAGTGCAATTCAAGACCCTGTGGATCTATCTTGTACAGAGTCAGGAGTTCTTTCTTCTTGGATTTAGCCAGATACCTGGCATTTAGTTAAAGATTGTATATATCCCTCTGCTCTTATAATTGACCAATAGGATAAAAGCAGAAATAATTTGTGCAATTCTGGTCTACTCCTGTTAAAGGAACACACCTGCACCCATTTGTCTCTTTCCCCAGTTGCTAATTATGATATGATGAGAACAAAGACAGATGCCTGGAAGTTGAGAAGAGCATAACTGCTCTACTGGCTTGTACCTCTTATCTCAAGGCTGTCAAGTGAGGAAAACCTTGTAGTTTGATAAAACACTGAATTCTTGCTGACTTGTGTGACTAAAAGTAGGTTGATAAGAATGCCCAGAATACAATTATAAGATAGTGGTTCTCAAACTTGGCTGCACTATAGATTCAGCTGAGGAGTTTAAGAAAATATATTGAATATTAGATTTCTCCTCCAGATATTCTGATTTAATTCCTATGGGGTATAATCTCAGCATCATGGCATCTAAAAACTCCACAGGGAGTTCTAATATGCAGCAAAATTTTATATCTACTTTTATTAAAAATGTTAATACTTATGGAAAAACAGAAAAATTATGTGCTCCCAAAAGAGAATGGTAATGAATGAGAAATGTTACAGAAATAAATCTGGGAGAATGTAGTGTTATGAACCATTTATGCATATAATAGGCCCTAAAAAAATAAATGCCTATGTTCCACTTTTGAATTTCACATGTTATCAAAATAACTGGGTTTGAGAATGTATTTGAGATACCTAAAGCAACTCACAAGATCAGAACATCAATGTCATCATCTATAAAATACAGATAGTAATTCATTTCATTTGACCTCATCACTATAAGGATAATAAGATATATGGCAGTAACTTACAACAATAATGCCATACCATTCCTAAGTGAGGTAATTAAAATCAAGTTGTATTTCATGCCCAACTTTACATGTTTAACTTTTGCAGGAAGACAGCCTATCTATGTTTAATAAAAGTAACCCAGAAAACTAAAAATGCTGGATGAATATAAATTATATACGATTGTTTGAATTTCCTTTTCTTCCCAGTGGCATAACTTTATCATCAATGTAACACTTAGAAATGTTCTGTTAATCATGATGCTGATTAAATTGGCAGTTAGTAACAAGAAAAGACAATCTTGTTAGAAGCCTAGGTTCCCTTTTCACTGTTGAGCTTGCAACCAGGTACTCATATTTTATGGAGTAATGGCAAAAAAAAAAAAAAGCCATCATATTTCATGCCTAGAGAAGTTTACAGTGAATACTAGCAAAAATATATGATTTGCATTCCTCCTATAGATATTCAGGTTCAGCCTTGGAATGGAAGCATTAGGAGACACACTTACTGAACCTATTGAAAGTTTAGACTGACAAAAAAGAAAAATACACCATGGGGAATAGCCCTGCCTAGAGAAAAGATTAAAAGGGTGACTTAACAGGTTGTTTGCAACTCTAATTTCTTTGACTCTATGGAATTAGGAGTAGTAAAGTGATCGTGGCTGTTCTGATTAGAACACTTAGTGAGAGCAAGCAATTAAATCCCAAGTGAATCAATAAATGACTAGCAGTTTAAAGGCAGTAAAATAGGGGCTTACATCATCATCTAAATATTAGGTACCAAGGATGGAAAGGCAATGCAGCTACATGACATATTTGGAGGATACATCTAGATTCCCACGACTTGACCTTCAAACTAGTCTTAAAACAAATCCTGAATTGAATATAGAAGAATTTACACTAAGATAAACCAAAGAATTACATCAAACTAAGACTTATTTGGTGAAATATATCACATTTTTATAGGTTGAAAAAAGCTTCAATTTAAAAAAAGTCCGGTTTCCTGGAAGACAGAAGATCTAAAAGTGAGGTATAAAAATAACAAACATATTTAGACACTTGGAAAATGTATAAATTTGGTTAGTATAAATTTAATATAACAATCTTATGAAGTTTTCTATTATTGGAATGAATGTTTTAGTAGAGTTACTTTTTTGTTCACCACTCTGTTAATAATATGCTATTAGGTATATTTATACAATAAACAATTTTGTGGGATGTGTGAGTATTAATTAGCTCTAGTTCTACCTTTTGAAAAACTAAAATTCTTTTAGTATAAAAATTATATATTTAATATTAAAATACAAGATAATAAATGATGTAGACCACAAAATTATATCATTAAAATTATATAGGTGATAGGCAATATTTCCAATGTATCTGACAAAGAATTAATATCTAGAATTTAAAAATTACTCTCAAAATTAACTGTAAAAATCAAACAGTCCAATTAGAAAATGAGGAAAAGTCATGACTATATATTTCAATTAAGAGGATCTACAAGCCGGGCTCGGTGGCTCAGCCTGTAATCCCGCGCCTTTGGGAGGCTGAGGTGAGTGCATTGCCTGAGCCCGCGGGTTCGAGACCCGCCTGGGCAACTTGGCGAGACCTCATCTCTACAATAAATCAAAAAAATTAGCCGGGCAT
>CAUYQG010084755.1:0-14341 GCA_963574415.1 Tarsius wallacei | reverse complement strand
CCCCTTATTGGTGTCCCCAGTGTCTATCATTTCCATCTTTGTGACTGTTTAGCTCCCACATATGAGTGAGAACCTCCGTGTTTAGTTTTCTGTTTCTGAGTCAGTTTTCTTAGGATGGTGGTCTCCAGCTCCATCCCTGTTGCTGCAAAAGGCATATTTTGTTCTTTTTTATGGCTGCAAGGTAGTCCAAGGTGTATATGTGATTGCTCTTGTTACTAGCTACATTTAACATTCCAATGACACCACGTAGTGGCACTATACAGAATTTCAGTCTCACCATTGCTAATCATCTGTAAGGTCTAATCGTGTTTGATTATCATTCTCTGTTTTCAGTGAGCAATCCATGCAGGAACTTCATCAGAATAATATGTGACACTGTGGTTGAAACACAGGGTTTGAGGCATTTTAAACCATCACTTCAGACTACTCCATGGATAGTAACTTTTGAAAATCATTTGTTGTCTACTATCATCTAATGGAGATGTCATTATTCTGTGTTTATTTTGCCTCTAAAAGCTTCTCAGTTTGGCTACCTCAGCATGCTTTGCATTGCACAAACAAAACTTTGTAAACTCATCTATTCCTACTGAAGACTTTTAAAATATTCAATCTAAGAAAAATCCGATCCTTCCTGCTTAGTACACAGCAGTGAAAGACTCATGTTTCATTCCCCAAATCCTTCCTTCAACCATTTACAGACAAAGAAGAAAAAGACTGTTGAGAAAAGAATTGATGATTTCCCTGAAAAGGACATTTTAGAATTTTTTTATTGTTGGTAACATAATTTACATCTCACAAAACATATTGGCACATGTTAGCACACTCCTTGACTTGCTCACTGTGGAAACAGTAAACGAATTTTGGAAATTAATTATTTGACCGTCTATTTTAAAATCAGCATTATAGTGATGAATCAGGCAGTTCATAACATTAACATAACCCATAACACTGATTAAAAACAGGTTAGGTTTACAGAGGTAAATTCCATTTTCAAAACCTCACACTGTGTAAGTGATTTAAACCCCAGAGTTTGAACCCTGGCACCCTGCCTGCAGTATCTGTGCAGTTATGTGTCAGCACAGCTCTCAGTTCCTCTCTTCTGACTCGTCCTGTGTCAGTGCCCTCCGGTGAGTCCTCACTATATCATCTCTTGCCTGTTCATCTTCGTGGTAAAATATACCCTGCACTTGATTTTACACTCAGGAGAGCAGTGACACTGTTTCTGTCCAAAGTCAATCCTCCACTTCATTTAGAAACTACCCTCACGGACATCCTAGAAACGCAATTTTAAAAAATGATTAAGTAGGATCTACCATATCCTAGACAAGATTTTAAGAGCATCTGAATGATCTGTTTACTCCCTTAACTGACCCATAGACTTTATTATTAGTATTTTCATTTTACAGAAGATATAACTGAGGTGTGTACAGATTGATCAACCTTCTAGTGGTCACTCAGTAAAGTAAGGAAACACATGAATGTTGCTTAACTTTGTCTTTGAGAAGATAAAGAACCAATCAGCGCTCTTTGACTGTTTTCTGTCTCTTGGTTTTATGAAGTGTCCCACTCATTATGATAAAAACACTTAAAGTAGAGCCTTGCTGGGCTGTGGGACTCTTGTCAGATCCAGGCAGAGCCTAAAACAACTTGATTACTGGATTTCTTCCCTGTCAACCCTTAAATAAGAAATATATTTCTTCCAGTTAAATAAATTAATTCTTAGACTCATTTATTTGTCTAGTTACTACAAACATCTGTCCTGTGTTTTAAGAGAGAGCTACGTTCTTTATCTCTTTTTTCTTCTATGGTTATTTCCCTCTGCAGCCTGCTCCTGCTGTCACTAACACACTGACTCTATCTTCCTCAAGCTCAATTAATGATCACCTTCATTTTGTCTCTCAGGAAGGCCTCTGCTGACTACCCTTTATGCACATTCAATTCCCAACACTCCCTATTCCCATTTCCTGCTTACTTTCTCTTGAGAAACACCATCATTTAGTGTACAGATATACTTTTCTTACTTATTTGCTTTATATTTTTTCTGTTCCCTCACTAGCATAAAGCTCCTAGAGGCAGTTGTACTGATTTTGTTCCTTGCTTTATACTGAACACCTGACATGGTGTTTAGCGCATGGTAGGTATTCAATAATATTTGTTACATTAAAGGGAGGACAAACTGTGAAATGCCTAGAAGCTTGTCTAACCCCTCCTGATCTCCTCTGTGTTGCCTTCTGCCTCTACTTATCCCAACATATTAGTGTTCTTGGGGTTCTATCTTCAATACTTTGCTTTTCTCATTCTATCCATTTTGTAATCACCAGGGCAAGGCTCTTTTAGGGTTCTTGCAATGAGGCAAGGAGCCCAAATACGTTATGGAGAAGTTGCCTTACTTCATGTTACTCAATCTCACATAGTATGTTGCTGAGTCAAGCTTAAAGCAGCAGCCTATTTCAGCCCCCTTTTATCATTAACCCATAGAACCTGTTGTTTATTGCCCTAGTTACTTCCTAATTGTGCAATCCTTTTCACAGGCTTTTCACTGTTTTTCTTGGGCTTTTACTTTGGCGGGCTACATGTTTAAAACTTTTAAAAATTTTGGAGAAATCCAATCAGAATAGTGACCTTGTATGTAAGGCCAATCATTATGTAACAAGTAATACTAACTGCCACCCCCAGCTACAAGGTATACAATCAAATGAAAGATGCTAATTTGCTGCCATGTATGGGAGACAAAAGAACTAAAATGTATATAATGTGATGCCTGGCTGCCTTTGGTGCTCAGCCTTTGCATATGAATCCCCTGAGTCAGTGCCAGCACAAGTAAAGCTGCTTTCTGGCAAATAGCCTCAGTGTTACATCTCTCTCTGGAAGGTTCCCGCTACATTTCTGATGCATGGACCAGGAACCGAGAGGTGGGGACGGTGTTTCCACCTCCCTTGTCCCCAGGGTATGACCCCCGGACACTGGAAAAGGTAATCTTGCCTGGCACCAGCGGACCGTTTGATCTGTAGGGGACTAGCCCTCCCTGCATGCTGGGGTAAGGATCTCAGGAGCACCACAGTACTCAGAGGAGCCCAGGAGTCAGCTGGGGAGCACTACCCATCAGAGTGGTAAGGAACTGGGTTTGATTTGGTAGCGCTGTCCCTAAAAGACAGAAGGGGAGCCTGATCAACTCCTGGAGTCAGCTAGTAGTCTCAAACCTGAAGGAAAGGGTTAAAGAAAAGGAAACACTGCCCTGAGGCAACTGTAGACTCCAAGGTGCGGGCTGGTAGGTTGGAGTTGTTGTGTGATTGTGTGCGAAAGAGATGGACAGCAGAAGGGTTCTGACCCAACCAAAGGGCCGAAATGAATGTTGAGTCCTGCAGTAAATTGGTGGCGACCTCATACAGCCGAAGGTGGTCCCAGACCCATATTAGGGCTGGTCTGGGTTGGGGGTTTATACCAATCTGCCAACTGATAAGAAGTGTCTAAAATAACTCTGCGAGGAGACCACTGGAAAAGGACGAAGCGTGTGTCCATTCCTTTTACCCTCTGCATTCCTTCCCATCTTGTGTGTGATTGTCATCTTTTAGTGGGTGGGACTGGGTGGAAAACAGAGCAAGCTTACTCCCCTAGAGTGCATGGGAAAGAATTTCAAAAAGGGATATTCAGGAAACTATGGTATTAAGTTAACTCCCAAAAGGCTCTGAACACTCTGTGAAATAGATTGGCCATCATTTGGGGTGGGCTGGCCCTTGTAGTGGTCACTAGACAGAGGATTACTTAATAAGGTGTTTAAGGTTATTGTTGGAGACCCTGGTCACCTGACCAGTTCCCCTACATAGACTGTTCACAGAATATTGTTCTCACCCATCTATCCTGGATAAAGATCTGTTTAGGGGAAAGCCATAAATTTATGTTGGCCCGAGCAATGGCACTCTTAGAATGCCGACCAAAGTTGAGGAAAATCATTTTGGCTGAGGAGCCTGAGGAGAATCCCCCACCCTGTGTGCCATTGTACCCTACCATGCCGCAGGCATCCCCTGAGAATAGCGCAACTGGGGCCACACCAGCTCATCTCAGTCTGGTCTGCCTCTTCCACTTCTTGCCCTTGGTTATCTGGAAAGCTCCAGGCAACAGCCACTCCAGAGTCACCGGTGTTAACTCCCTATGCTTCCATGGAAAGGTGCCTAAAGAACCCTGCCAGTAACCCCCATCTCTGAAAAGACCATCCTTGAAAAGACGTTTATTGTCATTTTTTCCACCCCCACTGCAATAAAGGTAGCTGAAGTAAGCCCCTGGATTCATCACAACAGAGTGAAACCGGCATTTCAAGACTGGGAGTGCATGTCTGATATGTCTGCACCTGGAAAGCTGACTATTAGAAGAAAGCAAGCCGCAGCACCAAAAACCTGAAGGACAACGGCCCTGCTATAGTCACTCTGGAAGCTGACTAATCTACGCACAGCAGAAACCCGAGGAGTCGGCCATCTGATAAACAAACAGACTGTGCCTTAGTATAATGAAGTATCTTTCTTTGCTACTGGCTGGTGTCCTGGTTCTGGCCTTGGCTTTCACTGCAGATTTGGTGGCGGACACTCCAGATGGCAGCACACATCATGACATTATGGAGGTACCAGCCCCTAAACCAAGATGAGGCTTTTTAACCCTAAGAGGATCTGAGCATCAAAGGGAGAAATGAGGCAGGAGGCCCAAATATGTTATTCTTTGTTCTCTTGTTTTAATAGATAAGTTGCTTTACTTCTTGTTACTCAACCCCACATAGTCTATTTAGCTTAGTCATGCTTCAAGCAGCAGCTTATTTCAGCCCCCTCTTATCATTAACCCACAGAATCCATTGTTTATTGCCCTAGTTACCTCCTAGTTGTGCAATCCTTTTTGCGGGCTTTTCACAGTTTTTTGTGGGCTTTTACTTTGGTAGGCTACATGTTTAAAACTTTTAAAACATTTGGCAGAATCCAATCCAAATACTGACCTTGTATGTAAGACCAGTCAGTATGTAACAAGTAATACTAACTGCCACCTCCAGCTACAAGGTATGTGATCGAATGAAAGATGCTAATTTGCTGCCTTGTATGGGAGACAAAAAAACTAAAATGTCCATAAGGCAGTGCCTCGCTGTGTTCAGGGCTCAGCCTTTGGATATGAATCCACTGAGCCAGTGTTGGCAGAGGAAAGCTGCTTCCTGGCAAATAGCCTCGGTGTCACACCTCTCTCTGGAAGGTTCCTGCTATAGTAAGGATCATAAAATAATGTAAATAAGTTATCTGTTCTAGTCCTTGTCATGTTAGACAAAATATTCTTCATTAAAAAACATCCAAAATGCAGGAAGCTTATAGAACTTTTCTGCAAGCAAGAGGCTGACAAGAATGTGCCAAGGGTAACTGTTAGGATGAGTTCAGCGTCTTGCATTCTACCAAGTGGTTTTTCTGTGTTGCAGGTTACCATGGCCTCTGAATCCATCATGAAGGCCCCCATTTGTCTAGTGGAAAACCAGAACGAGCAGCTGAAGGTGAATCTGGAAGCGATACAGATTCTTGAAAAGATTTCTCAGCCTGTGGTGGTGGTGGCCATTGTAGGGATGTATCGCACAGGAAAATCCTATCTCATGAATCGTCTGGCAGGACAGAACCATGGTGAGTGTGGTCCTGGGAGGGAGCCATTTACTTAGAACTAGTGATAACACCGGCAGATCACACCTTCTCTAGATTCATCTTAGCAAAGAGCATGACTTCTCCCAGCGAAGAAAACTAATTCTTACCAACAAATTTACAACCTCAATCCTATATATTCCTAAAATCTCATTCTTTTGTCTAGTAGTAAACAGTTTTCTAACCCTATTTTTCTGTGGGTTCTGTGGGTCTTTTCTATCTCATCCACTTTCTCCTACTCAGGAGGTCAGTTCCAGCAATTAATTATTCTCTTTCTTTTCTTGTACATCACTTTTACTCAAAGTACCTGGTCAGTTGAAATAACACACAAATATGGTTTAGTATATCCATAAATAAATGTGAAGAAGTACAGGCAGTAGGATTCCTGTACATCCCATATTTAAATTGGAATACCAGCCAGGTACAGTGCTCTACACCTACAGTCCAAGCACTTTGGTAAGAAGATTGCCTGAGCCCAGCAATTGAATTGGAAACCAACCTGAGCAACTTGGTGAGACCTCTTCTCCACAGTAAATCAAGGAAGTAGCCAGACGAGGTTGCACGTGCCTGTAGTTCCAGCTACTTGGAAGGCTGAGGCCAAAGGGTCATCTGAGCCCAGCAGGTCGAGGCTGCAATAGCCATGAGTGTGCCACAGCACTCCAGCCTGGACCACAAAGTGAGACTCCTATTCAAATAAATAAATAAATAAATTGGGCTACCATCACATTTTTTTTGCTCCATTTAATAGCAAAATTTTGATAATTTATGGTCCCTTTTTCTTTATTTGGTCTTTCTAACATATGAACAATGACATGTAAAATATAAACAGAACACACATGTAAAGTTAATGACTATAAATTGAATACCTGTCTAATCACTATGCAGATCATAAATAAAACACTGGAAGTCTAATAATCATGTCATCTTATGCCCTCATTGGGGCTCAGCAATATTTTGTTTTTTTTAGGGCTCAGTTCTCCTACTCTTGATTTTTTAAAACTGGGTCTACAAAATATGTGTGCATTCCGAAAAATAGCTTTGTTTGGTTCGTTTTTAACTTCATATATATACTCTTAGATATCTTGCTTCTTTTGCTCAATATGTAGTGTATAAGCTTTTTTCTGTCATTTGTACCTATAATTCATTTATTTTTACTAAAAATAGTATGTCACTGTCTGAAAACTGTTTATTTATTAGTTGTTAATGAACATCGGTATTATTTCCAGTTTTTGCTTTTAATTAATGAGGCTATTATGAATACGCTTATGTTTATATTCTAGTGCAAATGTACAAAATCTTCCCCTGTGTAACATGCTCAGAAGTGGAATTTCTGAATCAGAGTGTAGGTAAAATTTCTAGATAAAATCAAATAGTTTTTAAAATTCACACGTCATTTGCATGCTGATTAGCAGTAATTGAGAATTCTATATATCCTGTAAAATTTTGGTAACAAGACTAATTTTTGGGAAACCATCAACTGCATAGCTGCATATTATTTACCTTGGTATAAATAAGTTTACGTGCATTTTTACATATGTATTTGCTATTTACATTTCTTATTTTGTGAAGTCTTTTTATCTTGTTAATTTTTTTTTTTTTTTGAGCTGAGTCTCATGTTGTCGCCCAGGCTGGAGGGCAGTGGCAAGCTCATGGCCATCGCAGCCTGAACCTACTGGGCTCAAGCAATCCTTCAGCCTCAGCCTTCCAAGTAGCTGGAACTACAGGCATGCACCACCAGGCCCAATTAATTTTTTGATGTATTGCAGAGATGAGGTCTCCCCAAGTTGCCCAGACGGGTCTCGAATATGTTGGCTCAGACAATCCTCTCACTTTGGCCTCCCAAAGTGCTGGGATTATAAGCCTGAGCCACTACTCAGCCTTCTTATCAGTTATTAAGAAACTCAGCCTGTGGTCCTATTTGGTGCTCCTGTCTTTAAAGATCACGCAGTCATTTTTTTTTTCCCCTAAGGTCATACTTCCTCTCTGGATTGGTAGTTCAGCACCTTTAGGGTTTGAGTCTCAGCACACTAAACCAGTTTAAGAAAGAAAACAAGATTTAGACCATCTTTAATATACTCATATATGTACAGATTAAGCTGATTCTCTTTGCTGATGTGGAGGGAACCCTTTCCCCCATCCCCATCCCAGCATTTACATTCCTACATGTTTAACAAAAGCAATTCTCAGGCATTCTGGTCTACCTGCTGTTACCTTTTGTTACTTCTCCTCTGCCCTCACAGGCTTTTCTCTGGGCTCCACAGTGAGGTCTGAAACCAAAGGCATCTGGATGTGGTGTGTGCCCCACCCCACGAAACCAAACCACACCCTGGTCCTTCTGGACACTGAGGGTCTGGGCGATGTGGAAAAGGTGAGAGAGAGAATCTTCACTGCTCCTGGTTGTCCTCATGTCTTTTAATTTGCAAGCACAGTTCAACTTCTGTATATATTCCCGGACACTGCAAATCCAATGATGAATAATGAGGCTAAATTCTATTTCCTCAAATTTCTTTAGCAAGCTAAAATACTCTTGTAATTGACTGATAATATTTCTTTTTCCAATTTATACTGAAGAAATGAGCTTCATGTCTCTTTCCTAGGGACTACAGATACAGCAGTAAATACAGGCAAACCAGCAAATAAGTAAAGTTGTGAAGGTAAGAAATATAGGGTATGATCAGGACAGGGAAACACAGATGAAAAGGGGAAAACTAATTCAGTTACATGAGTTAGGGAAACTTTCCTGGAGAAAGCTTTCTGGAGTAGCCTATGTGATCAATGGGCTGTACTACTTAACAGGCGTAAGGTTGATGGGGTCAGAGGTAGAGACCATGAAAAAATAAGACTTCAGTGCAAGAAGCTATTTCAGTGGTCTTCAGAAAAGCTTCACTTTTCTCATCAAGATTTTGGCCCAACTCTCTGAGACATGAATTTTTCTGAGTTCTTTAAAACATGAGCTAGATTCACTAAAACTATCGTAAATGGGATAATCCTAGGTCTTTTTGTTTTATGGTTTTAGGTACAATGAATCTTTTCTCCTTGTTTATATTGGTCTGAGTCTGAACTGAAGAAAGAATTTTGGCTTTCTTCACTACAAAAATAATGACGGTGGGGGAGGGAACCATAGAATTAAAATTTTGAACTTATTATTTCAAGTTTAAAGTTCTTAATTATTCTCTCAGTATAACACCAAAATGAAATGTTAATTTGAATAAACCTTAGTTTTCATAAATCTTATTTTTATCTAATTGTATTTGTCAAGAGACCAAAACATATCAAATGTATACTGAGGGAAGTAGAACCACTGGCTGACCTTAGAACTTGTAGTATGATTTTTTTTAAAAATTTTAAGCCTTTTCTGTCTTGCCACGAATCTTGTTTCAAACCTCCTCATTCACTCTGGCACACATACCCACTGCTTCAGTCAAATAAAATAACTTTGTAATACCTTTAAATGACCATGGTCTAAAAATGTTGATGAGGCTGTTGACACTTCCACCTTCTTAATTCTTTCATGTCCACAAGTCCGCATTCTATCAACTCGTCAAAGCTCAGCTATTTTCATTCTGCTGCCATCATCCCAGTGAAACATGGTCACTTCTTGCTCTGAATTCACAGTTGTTATCCGTGATAATGGACCTACTCCTCCCTCCATTGTATCTTACTTTTTAAAAAAATAATTTGTGGCTGGGCTTGGTCGCTCAGCCTGTAATCCCAGCACTTTGAGAGGCCGAGGTAAGTGGATTGCCTGAGCCCACAAGTTTGAGACCAGCCCAGGCAACTTGGTGAGACCTCATCTCTAAAATAAATGAAAAATTAGCTGGGCGTGGTAGCATGCATGTAGTTCTGACTACTTGGAATGCTGAAGTGGAAGGATGGCCGGAGCCCAGCAAGTTGAGGCTGTGGTGGCCGGGAGCATACCACTACATTCCAGTCTGGGTGATGGAGTAAGACTCCAACTCAAAAACAAAACAAAACAAACAAACAAACAAACAAAAAGAACTTGTACCTTTTGGTTTTCCTTACAGCAGAGATTATTACTTTGGTTGCATTTGTATGTTGACATGTTTATCTGCCGCTCCAGAAAGTCATCCTCCTGAGGGAACGACATATGAAACTTTGCATTCTCAAAACCAATTGCAGGATCGAGCATTTTGTCAGATGCACAATTAATAGTTGTTGAACTTGACGGAATAGCATTTGTGGCCTTAGAATAGCCATGATTGAGAAAAAAATTGCAATGGGAGAATTGCACACTGATTACTTATTACTTACTATGTTTTAGAAATTTCATTTCATATTTTACACATATTGACAATGCTATTTATTTCTGCTAATAGCTAAATAAACTGATGCCTTGAGAGAAGTCAGTGTAAATATCCAAAGTGAGGTTTGAATTCAGCACTAGCGCTAAAATGTATGCTGTTTACTCTGCTAGTCAACTACAGTGCAGCTGAAATAATGAATGAACAGCTGAATGAATGAATGAATAAATAAAGAGTAGATTCCTACAGTTTTTCTTTTTTTCTTTAGCTTTTAACTTTTTATTTTAAAGATGTGGGGTATCATTCAAGGTTAGGTATACAAATGTTCATTATGCAGGTACACTAATTGATGAAGCGTGCCCCCCTCCCCCAGCAGATTCCCACTATTGCCAATCCTGTCTCCTCCCCACAACGGTTTCCTTCCTCTGCCAATCTTATTCTTATAGTATGACAATAATTGTTCAAGGTCCACTTATGAGCGAGAGCATGTGATATTCAGTTCTTTGTTTCTGTGATAGATTGCTCAGTATTATAGACTCTAAGTCCATCTAGGTTGCTGTGAAGTTCATGATTTTGTCCTTCTTTATGACTGCATAGTATTCTATCATGTACCACATTTTTTTTTATCCCATCCTCTTTTGATGGGCATCACGGTTGGTTCTATGTTCTTGCTACTGTGAATAATACTGCAATAAACATACATGTGCAGATATCTTTTTCATAGAGTGATTTGAGTTCCTCTGGGTATATTCCCAGTAGAGCGATGATGGGGTCATATGGAAGGTCGATTTTTAGATCTTTTAGGAATCGCCACATTGTTTTCCACAGAGTTTTTCTAACTTGTTTTCTAGGCTGACCCTAAGAATGATGCCTGGATCTTCACCCTGGCTGTGCTTCTGAGCAGCACCTTTGTCTACAACAGCATGAGCACCATCAACCACCAGGCCCTGGAACAGCTGCAGTATCCTTCCAGGAAGTGAAGAGCCTCGTTTTACTGAGTTTAGGAGAATGGATCCTGATTCTTTGTTGTTTTTGCTGTGACCCAGTTGTACTGATTGAGTAAGATTGGACACAGGCAAAAGAGAATACTTTAAACACTAGTTTCTAGGCCGGGCGTGGCGGCTCAAGCCTGTAATCTCAGCACTTTGGGAGACCAAGGCAAGAGGATTGCCTGAGCATGGGGGTTCAGGACCAGCCTGGCCAACTTGGTGAGACATCATCTCTTCAATAAATCAAAAAATAAGTCAGGTATGGTAGCACTGTAGTTCTGGGACAGAAGGATCGCCTGAGTCCAGCAGGTCGAGGCTGCAGTGTCCATGAGTATGCCACTGCACTCTAGCTTGGGCGGCAGAATGAAACTACAACTCAAAAAACTAAACAAATACAAATAAAAATAAAAACTAGTTTCTAAGAGACTTCTGGAAATTGTGATATGCGGTGCTTCTCCTTCCTTAACTAAGATCACAGCTACGTGACTGAACTAACAGAGCTAATTAGGGTAAAATCTCACCGCAGCCCTGATGACATAGAAGACTCCACCGAATTTGCAAGTGTCTTTCCAGATTTTGTTTGGACTGTCCGGGATTTCACGTTGGAGTTGAAGTTAGGTGATCAAGTAATCACAGAAGATGAGTACTTGGAGAATGCCTTGAAGCTGAATCCAGGTATCAGAGCATAACCTGGGCATTCACAGTTTCACTAGGTGGTGGGATCAATGAAGGTTATTTATATTAGCACCTGATATAAATGTTTATATGAGAGTGGATAGAGGCCCATGATAGCAGTGGTTATTGATTGACACATGTCGATGATTTTTGTGGTTATTATTATTTGAAAATTTCCAGTGGCTGGAAATGTAAAACTCAATGATCTCTCAAATGACGTTAGACTAAGCAGTAATCATGAAAAAAAAAATTGAGTATCACAATTAATATTACCACTTCCTAATACTCATGTATTATTGTTCTTTATTAAGTGTAAATATTTAAATATTCCATTTAAATGAAATTAGCTAATCAGTTTGGAAGTCAGTAAGAACAGAATCAGAAGAAATATCCTACTTTTGAAAATATATTTTACTCAGTATATTTAACCTGCCTAGATAGTTACATTCTTCAGAGAACTAGAGATCTGTACACTAAATGATTCAAGAAAAAAAATATTGATATATGCTTCTGATAAAACCTTTCATTTTAACTTTTTCATAACACTTCCTTATACTACAGCCTTATATAACATGTTGTCAATGTATGACAAGTTTATAATAAGTTTGAATTATATTTAATAGTAGATAACTGATTGTACCTAGAATCAATATCTTTTTTTGTTCATTCATTCTGTCATCCTTTTCATAAACATTTATTTTGAAAAAACAAGTATATGCCACATTATCCCTTTGCAAGACAATGTCAACTCCAATATCATCTGACATAGAAAAGTGATGAGGTTTTCAAATTATAGTTAGATTAGCTTTACTCTGGATTTTTCTGCTAAAGGAATCTCTAAACATATTTATGATATTTATAATTTCTGCCCCTGATTTTGAAATAGTTTTCATTACCACCTTGGGAACCATCTGTCATCCTCATGAGATTGTTCCCAGCAACATCTGGTTCTTATTCCTTGTATTACATTACTTTAGAGCTTATATTTCTGACATGGTACTCTAATATCAGCAATGTATTTCTGACATCTTTTTTTGATTCATTAATCATTCAAAAACACAATAGTCAATCTCCTAGCCACCACACAAGGCAAAGGAAGAAAATAATAAGTTTCTTCACTTATGATGATTGCCTCCCCATTTTCTCTAGAAGTGCTTTTCCTCATTCTTGTCCTTGAACAAAAATGGATTTTTCAACCCTTGGTTAGATCAGCACAAGGCTGCATTGTATGCTTGAATAAAAGATACACAAGGTAGAGGAACTATATTGATGTAAAGGTCCCTGGAAATGTCCTCAGCCTTCTTGCCTACAGACTGACTCTTCAGTGATCACTCTTTTTACATTTACCAGGCAAGAATGCCAATATCCAAAAGTCCAACATGCCTAGAGAGTGTATCAAGCGTTTCTTTCCAAAACGGAAGTGCTTTGTCTTTGACCGGCCTACAAGTGACAAAAATCTCTTACTCCATATCGAACAAGTGCCAGAAGACAAACTGGAAAAGAATTTCCAGGTGCAATCCAAAAAATTTTGTTCATACATCTTCACTAATGCAAAGACCAAGACCCTGAGAGGGGGAATCATAGTCACCGGGAATCGTGAGTCTCTTGTTTCCAAAGCATGTCTCTCTGTGGTCCAGTGTGTGTGATGAAGTTATGATGCTTCTGTGGGTTGACAAATAATTGGAACAAATAATTTTGTTTCTTGATGTATAGAAGATTGAAGTAGCAAACATTCACGCCACATGTAGAAGTGCGTATTTCTTAAAGTTTATTAATATGGAGATTTCTTGAGGCCGAATATACCTCACAAAATAAATACATGAATGACATAAGTAAAAACTGCTGTTGAGGAGAATTCTGCAAGATGAGAAAGAAGCCCTATATGATGAGTGCTTTTCAGTGAAGCTGTATAAGATATTTTATAAACTTAGATCAGTCCAAAAATAAACAGCAGACCATGAGTTCCAGGCAAGCTCATTGAGAGAAAAAGATAATTATTTCTCAGACTCTTGACGAACCTTCCTGAAACTCATGGCCTGCTGTGTATTTTCTGACCGATGTAAATGTGTGATATATCTTGTCTATTTTCACCGAGCAGCACTCCTTCATGTGAGCTTATTGAGAGTTTGAGAAACAAATTTAAATATCCTCAGGGGCACACAGAAAGGACGAGCTTTAAAATATCTGTGGTCTACCCTTTGGAAGCAGGACTGGCCCACACTGTCATTATGAGCTGTCAAGTGCAGGTTCTCTAGGAGACATTCCAGAATAGAGTAGCACATTGCTTTTACAGTTCTTGATGACTAAATCAAAAACAATTAAAATATTTAAACTATGACTCTATTACTAAAGAACATTTATAAGAACTGATCTGTAAGCCTGTGCTAATCTCCATGCTTTAGCAATATTGACTGTATTCCTATGCAAGGAAACCACTAAGGACAGCAGTGAGTATCCCGTGGAGTGTGCATTTGAAATCTCTGTTCATACACACAGGTACCATGCTCCATTTCCATCAAGGCGAACCAAGTGAATTTACCTGGTTCCCACTGAGGTCACCTGCTACAAGTTTGACAAAAATATATCATGGTTTGATTTTGTGTGTGTGTGTGGATTACTACATTGTGGAAGATAAAATTGTCCTGTGTTATGTAAAGCTTTCTTTTCTTTGATTTTTAATAAGCTTTGAGAAAAATCGATATCATTATCTGTGCAGAGCTGGCTTCATAGGCATACACCCCGTGCCTGTGGTAAACCTGTCCCT
>CAUYQG010084754.1:0-39553 GCA_963574415.1 Tarsius wallacei | reverse complement strand
AGATTTTTGCTTGACTTATAGTCTTATAAAAATAACCTACTGATCTTCCCCATATGTATGTGGCCCGAGTCCTCTTCTATTAGGTATGAACTAAATTACTTTCCTCCTAAGTCAGCTTTCCCTCTGAGTGTGCAGTGTCTATAAATGGCCCTAATAACTGTTCATTGCAGGCTCAGTCCTAGGCTCTTTCTTTTCATTTACTCCTTGTGTTTGCCAGAGTTCTTCAGGAAAACAGAACCATTGAGATGTATATATAGAGAGAGAAAATTTTATCTAAAGGAATTGACGCACATGTCTGGGGACTTTTGGGAAGTCCAAAATCTTCATGGTAGGCCAGCAGCAGGCTAAAGACCCAGGGAAGAATTGCAGTTCAAGTAAAGGAGATGCCTGTGTTCTATTATTAACTGAGGTAATAATGTGAAATGCTTACAACAGAGTCTGGCATATGGCAAAGACTCTATTACTATTAAATGGTATAATTATTTTTAGTTGGCAAAAATTATATGTATTTATGGTGTTTTGACACGTACATACATTCTGTTTTGATGTACATGTATAGTATACATTATGCTTGAGGTATCCACGTATATACATTATGTTTTGATATATATTCTGGAATGATCAAATCAAGCTAATTAACATATGAACCATCTCACATACTTATTATTTTTTGGTCATGAGAGCACTTCATATCTACCCTCTTAGTAATTCTTAATTATACAATATATCATTATTAACTATGTCTAACATGAATGACAACAGATCTCTTGAATTTTTTTCCTTCTATCTAACTGGAATTTTGTATCCTTTGACCAACATCTCCCCAGTCCTCTCTAGACCATCACTCTCCCTCCAAGCCACTGGTAACTGCCATTTTACTCTCTGTTTCTAGGCATTAAACCTTTTTATGCTTCACATGTGAGACCATGCAGTTATCTGTCTTTCTGTGCCTGGCTTATTTCACTTAACATAATACTCTCCAGGCTCATTCATGTTGTTACAAATGACAGAATTTGCTTGTTTTTAAAAGACTAAACAGGAAAGTAATTTAGTTCATAGCTAATAGAAGAGGACTCGGGCCACATACATATGGGGAAGATCAGTAGGTTATTTTTATAAGACTGTAAGTCAAGCAAAAATCTGGGGCAGATATTTTACCCTGCAAGAGTGGCTTCTCAATTGGAAAAACAAACCAACAAGCAAAAATTAAAAAAAAAAAATCACATTCAAGAAAAACAAAACATAGAGACATAAAGCAAGAATAGAAACCTGGGATAAATTAAGAGGACACAGAGACTGACAGAAGCACTTTATGTTGAAAATGAAAAAGTAGGACAGAATGGCATCACAGAAATCAAGAGAAATAATTCTAAGAAAGAATGAGTCAAATGCTACAGACTGCACAATTTTGAAATTAGGAGAAGAGCTTTCTAGACTTAAAAATTTAAGATTTAAAAAAAGCCAAACAGTGCTTATTTTTTTATTACAATAGTCTTCAGAAAAGTAAATCCCATTTTAGCTATCACAATAATGAATATGAATTTTATTACAAATTCATATTTGTGATGAAATTAGGAAGGAGATTTTCATTTAGCATACACATATTGATCTGACGTGCCGAACTACTCTGAGGCTGAAAGTGTCGAGAAAACGTGCTATCTTTCCTTGTGGCTAGTGGAAGATCTAGAGTTTGAACTTGTATTCTGTGCTGCATAAGGGAATCATAATAATACATTGACTTTCTATAAAAGCAAGACAAGTAGCTACACAAAATAATGGCTGAAAGGGAAGAGAAAGAGAGAAAAACCAACAGGAAAAAAAATGTCATTCGAAAAAACTTGCACCTATTTATAATAAAGGAAAAAAAATATGGAGAGTCAGACAGGAAAGAAAAAAAAAGAATTTTATGATTGGCAGGCAGCATCTGGAGAACAGGATAGAAGGATTCCATAGTGGTCAGTATCAGGGAAAGTGTCTAATTACAGGATGAATGACACGTTGGGAAATTTTGGTTTATTAAGAGTCTATGCCTTCAGGTGACTCAGAGACGGAAATGCAATATATCTCAAGTGGGCTTCAGAATTCTGCACCAGTACTATCTTGAGTTCTTTTAAAAAATACAGGGCCGGCACAGTGGTTCAAACCTGTAATCCCAGCACTTTGGGAGGTGGAGGTGAGAGGATTGCCTGAGCCCAGGGGTTCAAGCTAGCCTGGGCAACTTGGCGAGATGTCTCTACAATAAATCAAAAAATTAGCCAGGCATGGTGGTGCACGCTTGTAGTTCCAGCTACTTGGAAGACTGATGCAGAAGGAATGCCTGAGCCCTCAGGTCGAGGCTGTGGTGGCAGTGAGCGTGACACTGTACTCCAGTCTGGGCGACAGAGTGAGACTCCAACTCAAAAAAGAAAAAAAAAAAACAGATCCCTTGGTTGCAACTCAGACCTTATGACTAAATATATGAAGATAAAGATTTGTTTGAAAACAAACTCTTTTATATGAGTTATTTATATTATATATGTATACACAATAAAGAATCAGTGAGTTTGAGGGAGGTGAATGAGTATAAATGCGTTCTACATGTTATAGAAATTAGATACACTATAATACATATTTTCTCTAAAAATTAAGTTAAAATTATATGTATAAATAATTGTAAATTGTTTCAAGTTTGTGCTACATCTATTGCTTTTATACCAAATTCTCTAAATGTGAAAAGAATGATAGAATTTTCTATTGCTTTAAACCAGCTGTAAACTTTTTCTACTGTTTATATATTCTAAAAATTCACTTGTTGGCCACAGTAATTTGTAGTCTGTAAAATTTAGCCATCCATTAGCAAAGGTACAGAAAGATATTTTCCAAAATTTTGCAATACAGAAATCATACCAATTCAGTGTCTTTTTAAAGTATTATATAATTAATATATTTGATATGTTCATTTATTTATTAATAATTCACAGAGTGATAAATCCAAAGTAAGATCTTAAGTATGCATGGATTTTGAAAAGGAATACATGAGACAAAATCATGAGTGCCTACAAAAAACACGCTTATAATGCTCCCATTTTCTTAATTAAAAATTTGTCTGTAACAACACAAAAATGTCTGTCTTCCATACTGGATTCAGTTTGTCAACAGCATCATCTAGTAGTTGTGTGCATTCTTTCATTATACTTTTAGAGAATTAGCATGGATCATCCAGTTTAAAAAAATTTGATTAACTTCTATCTTAGATATTAACCTACTTATATATAAATATAATTGAATGAATTTATAAACCTCTGGCTCCTCAGGTTTTAAAACATATATTTATAATTTTTATTCCACTTCACTAAAAATGTAAATAAATAAACCAAATAAATGATAGAAAAGACAGCTATGTTTAATCCCAACTTCCATCAATAAGTTTACTTTTATGTCTATTTCAATATTGTTAGAAATTTTCATACTAGTTAAATAGTTATTAAGGTAATCCAGAAAGGAGAGAGAAAAAAAAAACCCATGAAATTTGAATTTTAATTAAATTTTAAAATGAGTATATTGTGTTAAGTGGATATTGTTCTATTAAATTAAATACATAAACCAACATCCAAATTATTTGTTCAGGCAATTTTTTTCCAAATTCTTATAAAGTTATTTCAGTAATTTACTTCCTTTTAGAGAAGAAGTTATTTATCTCCTTTTTGGAAAGTCATTTAAATTAAGTGTGTGTATATACTTGGGTGTGTGTGTGTGTGTGTGAGAGAGAGAGAGAGAGAGAGAGAGAGAGAGAGAGAGAAAGAGAGTGTGTGTGTGTGTGTGTGTGTGTGTATGTGATTTTAATTATAAGTTATGTAGACTATATGACCTCTATGTGAGTAAGAATATATTTACAAATGTAGACAAACCTTCCTCAATATGCCTTTGCATCTAGCATAAATTGTTTAAATTTGACAAAATTTAACTCTGAATACATACTTGTTTTTGTAATTCTACTTCAATTTGTGCACATTTCCTGATAACCAAAAATTATAGGCTTCTAGGTTATGGGGGTGGATCATTGATTACAAACAACAAGATGGAAAAATGAGTGGAAGTAATTTATTTTGCAGATAATTGGGAAGTAATCTGTTTCATCAAGCATTTTCTTTTCTTGAAAATTGGTATATAATGCAATAGATTTAATAACCTATTGCATTGTATCAATAACAACCAACATTTTCAATACAAACACTTCAGAAAATTGTCCTTAAAGGAGGAAATAAAAGCTGCATTTTATTTCCAAGTAGCTTTCTAAGTGATAATAGGAAAGACAGGCGCTACATACCTTTTCCTAACACTAAAAACTTTAAAGCAAATTTTTTTTTTCCAGGCCTATGCAGAAAATATGGAACTTTTCCTTTAAAATAAGAATCTTATGATCAGTCCTTTAGTCTTCAAATGACCAGATGTTTTATGACAAAGCTTTCCAAAGGTTCTTAGTTTTCAAGTTTCTGCTGATATCTTCAGTATCTAAAGTTCATGCTACCTGGACTTTTTTCTCACAGTTGTCCCAAATACTTGGATAGCCTCTTCTCTTTGAATGTATTTCATAACTGTTGTTATGGTAAATCCAAATTTACTTTGCTTAATCTAGTTGTCTATCCATAAAAGTCTTCCAAGTATTCAGTTCTAAAAACAGTCTTTTATTTTTCTTCTTCACTGACTCATATTTTAAGCAAATTGCCTATTAGTCATGCCTTGAAGAGAATGCTTTTAGTTTGTTACTTTACTTTAGGGGGAAAGAAACATTTCTCATGTTCTAAATTTTTGATTTAAATTAAGATTTGTGGGGGATGAGGTAGGGGAGTTGTTTATATTGACCATTTCCCTCCATGTTTTTCAGGGTTTCACAGAAAAGCCATAGCAACTAGAGAACTCTAAAATACACATTGCCACTTAGCTAATGATTTATAGTTTTTTTCAAGATTAATTTTAGAGAAAATATTAATCTATTGAGTTCTATTCAATTTTAAAAACACAATGTGACACATCCAAATAAAATTTAAACCGGTGTAACTTCAAAAAAACATGTTATGCTTCTGTGGGTTTTCAAAAAGTTGTGCTTTGAAATTTAGGGAAATAAAATTTAATAAAATTGCACCAGAAAGAACAAATTTAATGCTGTTATAAAGCCTCTAGAGGGCAGTATTAAATTATTTGAGGCTATAACTTGGCATTTTTCTTAAGCAAGTCATTCAATCTTTGGGGGTGACTGCGAAAATGGAGGAGGATAGTGTTCTTTTCATAATCTTAGTCATGGATGCAAGTGGCCGCGAAATCCAAGTCCTCACACTTGAATCAACAAGTGTAATGGGGAGGAGACTTTTTAATTGAGCTTCCTTACCTGCTCTCCAGAGAAGGAGCATCTTTTCTCCTACTAAGGTCGATGGACTTTTATTGACACACTCGAATATGTGATGCTTGGAGAGTGAAAATAGGAATAATTGTTTTCCAATAGGCATTCTTTCCATGGAGACCACTGTAAGACCCACAGTTTTGATCAGATCATATTTTCATATTTGTGATTTGAAATAGGGATTTAACAATATTTAAATCAATGACTAATTGTTTTAAACATCTTTCAAAATTATATCAGATGCCAGAGTCATTTTTATCCTATGATACTCTCTCACTTCTCACAGGATAAAAATGATACTGGCATCTGATATAATTTTGAAAGATTTTACCTTTATAATTTTGAAAGATATATATGCACACATACATGCACACACATATATAAATTTTTACACACACACACATATATACATTTTCACACACACACATGTAAATATAAATTTTCGAGTGGTTTCTTAGCTGTCTGATAAAATGAAAAGAACAAGTAAATGTAAGGTATAATGAAACTCTTACTAACTGGTGTCACTTAACTTTAGCCTGTTTCTCATAGAAACCATGCTTCATCCTGAAGCATGGGAAAGATTCCTGAGACCAGGGCAAATTATTTGGCTTGCTCAGATAGAGAACTTATAATTTACAGTTTTTCAGATCAGTTCTTTTCTTTGTAGTTGTATCTTTCCTAAGGTACAAAGTCAATTTGATTTTTCCTGAATAATCATGTCACACCCTGAGGTGATGAAAGAAGATTTGAGAATCCAGAGGCTTCCCTGTATTCAAGAGTGGTTGAAAGCATGAAGGTTTCTTCTTCTTGTTGTTGATATAAAAGGTAGGATCAGCATGACTGCTTTACTCATTCTTCCGGCATTCTCTTTGGGATTGTAGAATACATTTTCTTTTATAGAATATGCTCCCAAACTGAATACAGAATCTGAAGGATGGTTTTGTATTTCTTCCAATATTGTTTTGTGAAAGAAATATTAGACATGCCCTTTTAGTTTGTAGCAATCATGTTTAATTTAAAATTAAGTGCATAAAAAAATGTTGATTTGGAAAAAAAGCTTATTATTTAAGATAATTTATATACCTTATATTTCTTAGTAATATGTATTCCTATAGTATTAGGAATATTTTATGAAACCTTACTGCATCTATGTGAGAGGTACAAAGTAATATTACTGATTTTAAATAGAAAACATTGAATTTTAGAGTCAAAAGTGACTTCCATAGGGTTATGCACAGATGAACATTGCCATGAGTAAGAAAAAAAAGTGTACTGATTTCTGTTTAAAATGTTTTATGACAAAGAAATCCTTTCTACATCATAAATCAGACATTTTCTAAAAGTAAAGAGGAAACAAAATCCTTTGCCTCCAACTTTGTCTAACATCAGAAGCCTCCCCAGAGGCCAGCCTTTGGGTCTCCTCTTGGCATGCCACACTCCTTCTCTGTCCCTCTTGCCGCCCAGTGGTACAGAATATGTTAAACTGTAGACTTTTTTTCTGTTTTAAATGAACTGATAGTCTTGCCTAGGAATTGTCTATACAGCCACTGTAGGCATATGAGAATGATCGATCAATAAACCTATGGCTCTTCTGATAGTATACTTTTATGATTGAACATTCCAGAAAAGTCCCAGAGTTGGGACATTTAATTAAAATCTCCCACCAGCTCTCATAACATAGAATATACATGATGCACATTGGTTCAAACAAGGGACATTCACACCTGGTGGGAGTACCTTGGACCTGTCAGTGGTTCTGTTCCTTGCATGCCCCTGTGCACACTCCAGTTTGTGAAACTTTAAGTGGTGGCATGGCTTGTGGGACACACAGATGTCCAGAAGTAATTTCATTTTTGAGTTAACAACAACAACAAAAATCATTGTACCTATTTACTGACCAATCTCTTAACCTGTTTTTCAAATGCTAGGTTCTTTCTCCTATAATACTTCCCGCCTTTAGCCACTACTGTTTATGAAATTGTGTCCAGACTCAACATTCTAAACCGATAATCTTGCCCATTTTTCTTAACAATTCAAGTACATTTTCTTCTCTTGTGCAGTATCTACCCTCAATACAAATCAAGTCATGTGTATGCCAAAAAATCTTGCAACACTCTTTGCTTAACCCAACTCATACTTCAGAGTTCTAGACTTCTATGCAGCCAGTAGTCTTTTGGGTGTCAGTACTTAGATGCTTCATAGACCAAAAAAACCTGACCCCATCCAGAATGAAATTTGTCACCTCCACACACAAAAACTATTTTTCTCCCTGTGCTTCCAGTCACAGAGAAGAGCATCACAATTCAGTAGGTTGCTCAAACTCGAAACTGCCACTTCCCTCATTCATAGCTTCTGATCATTTCTGAAGTTCTATACATTTTTTGAGTCTCCTCCTCTCCTCTTCCTGAGTCTGGCCCACCACCATCTCTTATTTAAATTACCCCAGCATTTCTCATGATGGAGCTAAAGTGATTAAAACAATCATTACTTCACTTCAAATTCTTCAATTCCCTTTACCTTCAGGATAAAGTCCATATTCTTAACACATCTTAAAAAATTCTGTATTATTTATGCTTTGTTTATTGAACCAAGCCCAGGATTTCATAAGATTGGCATCAATGGTGAATAATCACTTTATCAGTTTAGTAACATATTACAGGAAAAAAATTTATGGGGGCAGGGGCTCTGTCTCTCCTGTTCAAACTTTTGTCCCCAGATCTGGGCACAATGCTTACAACTACTAGGTGCTCAATTAACATTAGTTAGGTGAATGAATATAGCAGATATGCCTTATGGTTTTAAGTTTTATGTTATATTGTTCCTTTATTAGGAAAGCCCATACTTCTGCTTATATTTTTGTATTAAACATTGATTTTGAAATAATCTCAAACACAGAAATGTTGCAAGAATAGTATAAAAAATTTTATTTCTGGACTACTTGAGACTAAATGGCCAAATTGATGTCTAAATCTGTTTGAGCTGCTATAACAAAATAACTTATACTGAGAAATGTATACACCAGAAATTAATTGTACAGAATTCTGGAGGCTGGGAAGTCCAAGAATCAGTGCCAGCAGTTTCAGTGTCTTGTGAGGGCCACTCCTCATACATGGGGCCTTCTGGGTTCTTACAGGGCAAAAGGGCAAGGAGACTCCTTCAAATCTCTTTCAGAAAGGCCCTAATTCCATTCATGAGGGTTTTGTGCTCATGACCCAATTATCTTTTAAAAGTCTCACCTCTTTTTTTTTTCTGTGACCAAGTAAGATTTATTCTAGATATTTTAGGTTTGTTCAAAATAGAATCAGTTAATGAAATACTACACATCAATAGAGCAAAAACCACACGATCATCTCAACAGATAAAGAAAAAGTGAAAAAAAAATCTAACACCTTTTTCATGATGAAAACACTAAAGAAATTAGGAAGAGAAGGGAACATTCTCAACCTGATAAAGGGTGTCTACAAAGAACCCACAGGTAACATTATATTTAATGATGAAAGATTTAAAGTTTCCCCATAATATCAGGAAAAAGACAAGGATGTCTACTCTCATCACTTATATTCAACATTGGAGGATCTAGCCAGTGAAATGGAGCAAGGAAAACAGTAAATGTCATCTATATTGGAAAAAAACAAGTAAACTATCACTATTTGCAAATAATATTATATTCTTCATAGAAAACCTAAGGATTTCATAAATGCTGTTAAAACTTAAACCTGAGTTCAGTAAGGTTGCAGAATACAAGATCGATATGCAAAAATCAATTGAATTTCTAAATACTAGCAATGAGCAGTCTAAAAATTAAATTAAGGTTATCCATTTACAGTAGCATATAAAATAAAATATTCAGAAGGAAATTTTGAAAAGAAAGACATATATTAAAGACTACAAAATCTCATTGGAAGAAATTTAAAAAGCCTTATAACACCTAAAGCACCATCAACAACAACAAAAATATAAGATAAATGTGACTTCACCAAAATAAAATAAAACTTTGTGTTTCAAAGGATACTATCAAGAAAATGAAAAGACAACCCATTTTGTTTTTACCACAATAATAATAATGTAGCATAATTCATGATGTTAGAGTCTAATCTCTTTTCTCGTTGCTATATTCTTTCTGTTTGGTCCATTGTAGAAACTCAATAAATATTTATCAAATACTTGCATGATTCATGCAAAAATGCTTGAAAGAATGTGAACATCTATACATGAATAAATCTGTAAATCTTGGGTCTCCTTGGCTGCCTCCATGGTTTGAATGTGATGTCACATGACATATGTGTCACTCATCTTCTCATCAGTGTTGTAGATAATCTGAAGTCCTGAAGAAGTCATTTTCACAAGGTAAAGGAAATGGAGTGACACTGCATTTATCAGGAGATGACCATATTTCTCATAGGAGAGCAACTCATCTCCTATGCACATTGAAGACAGATTGAGGACATGTTGTCGGGCATGGGTCCTGCTTAAAATGCTGGACCTTATAACGGCCTGACACGTATAGCAGTAGAGAATTCCTCTCATACATTTTATAGCTGACTGCTCCAACTCATGAGTCCTTTCTCTGTTATCATCAATGCACCTATATGCAAGAGTCAAAGCCCAGGCCCTGGCAGCACAATACAGCTGTCCTGGATCCTGGCCTTCTGATCACTACCACATGTTTTAGTGGGAAAGAGACCGGTAGTTGGTCTTTGATACAATAGCAATGTTGACATTATTACAATTCTGTAACAGTGATTCAGTTTGTCCCAGAGAGTTTCATTATCAGGTCTTGGAAGATTAATGCTTTTAAGAGGTTCATAAACTAAACCAGACCTTATGAAAGCAGGTGGAGAGGAGACAACTGCATCATCTGAGGGGCCATTTCATTGACTCTAATGATAAGCGTCACAGCACTTGGTCTAAGCTCTCTGCTTTAAGACTTTCCAGCTTACTTTGGCTATGAACTCTGCTGCCCCCGCTGTCATGCTCTTCTCACTTCTTAATACCATAACTGTAAGGCTTAGGTTTCAACATATGAAATTGGGAATGGGAGAAGCACAAACTTTCAAACATAGCAACCCCTAATACTTTAACATATATTTTCTAAAAAACACGGACATTCTCCTACATAACCACAGTACAACTATTGAAATCAGAAAATAGACATCAATACATCTCTACTGATATTCAGACCCCTTTTAACCATTGTCAAATGTACGGACATGTCCTGACTCATACATGAAAGTGATAGATCTGATGAATGGAAGGAACCTAAGCCTCTATTAATTCATCACTCTGGAGCTGCCTTAACTCATGACTTTTGTTAACATATGTAATACATTTCTATGTTGTTTGAGTCACTTTGAATTGGCTCTTATTGATTCTTGCAAGTCAAGGTGGTCTAATTTTAAGTATTATTTAAAGAATTGCTTGCTATTATTTCATGCGTGTTGGTCTTATATCTCAATTCAAAATTTAAAAATCCTAAAAACATACGGACTATAATTCAGAATCATTTTAAATGCTTCTAGCATCAGGCACAATGTTTGCTGCTAATACATATTTGGTAAATATTTTTTCATTAATTATATTTTTCTTAAAACCTTATTAGAATCATTTATATTTTTCCCTTAAATTTAAAAGACAAATATTTTATATACTTCCTTGATCATGAAAGAATCACTTAGAAATAAGACTAGCAGAGCATACAGTTTTAAGGGCAGAGATGTATTTGTTAAATGGCTTCATTGCAAGTGTTCTTTTCTTTTCTTTTTCTTTACCATAAGAGTATAAAATGTCAGATTTGAAAATGGTCTCACAGATGATTTAGTCAAACTCCCTTTTATAGAATTATATTCCATAACCAAGGAATGAATTACAGTTCTAGTCAATTTTCACCAATATATAATTTGCCTTTCAAAATACTCCTCTATGCAATAGTCTGAACTATTTGCAAAACATTCAAGCTTGACTACAACATACTCTTGAATTATTCTTCAGATCAGCTACAAACTGTTATCTGAAAAATATACATCTATTTGCCATTTTAACTTAACTTTTTTTAGCATCCTTTCCTTCCAATACTGTGCTACCATACCCTGTGTTGTAATGCATTATCTAGCGAAATATCTTTTCTTTTACCCCCATGTAGGCATGTTCCTCCTATCATGCAGTCTGTGTTCATGAAATCTGAGAGATGAAATATTGTAGTTCTATTTTTTGTTTTTTTTGAGTTGGAGTTTCACTCTGTCGCCCAGGCTGGAGAGCAGTGGCACACTCATAGTCACCTCAGTGTCAACCTGCTGGGCTCAGGCAATCCTTCCACCTCAGCCTTCTAAGTAGCTGGAATTACAAGTGCGCGGTACCACATCCTGCTAATTTTTTTGTTTATTGTAGAGATGAGGTCTCGCCAAGTTTCCCAGGCTGTTCTTGAACCCATGGGCTCAGGCAATCCCCTCACCTTGGCCTCCCAAATTGCTGGGATGACAGGTTTGAGCCACTGAGCCCGGCCAAATATTGTAGTTCTTAAGAGCATAGGGTCTGGAGCCACACTGTCTGGGTTAGAAAATCCTTCTCTTCACTTGCTCCTCATGGAAACGTGAACATTTAAAATTAATCTTTTAGAGCCTGTGTTTCTACATAAGCAAAACCAGAAGAATAGAAGTACTGACCTTCTAGGATGGTTGTAACAACTAAACTCTTTTTTTTTTTTTGAGTTGGAGACTCACTCTGTCTCCCAGACTGGAGTGCAGTGGCCACTGCCAGCCACCGCATCCTCGACCTGCTGGGCTCCGGCGAACCTTCCGCCTCAGCCTTCCAAGTAGCTGGAACTACAGGCGCGCGCTACCATGCCCAGCTGATTTTTGATTTATTGTAGAGATGAGGTCTCGCCAAGTTGCCCAGGCGGGTCTCGAACCCATGGGCTCAGAAAATCCACTCACCTCAGCCTCCCAAAGCGTGGGATTACAGGCTGAGCCACCGAGCCCGGCTAACTAAACTCCTTAATACATGTAAAGCTCAGAGAAGATTATGAGCACCAAGTGAGTTTATTTTTTCTATTATAATGACTGGTACATGCTGTCTATTTATAAAGACAAAAGGGCATTGGCATTCTGAAAATACCTTGTCTGCATATAGATGTTCATGATTATTTCAGAACTGTATATGCATCTATGTTCTCATATGTTGTGCTCTGTTTTAATAATCTGCAGTCATTCATTGTACATGTCTGTCATTTGTGGAATTTCGTCTGTAATTTCTTTAAAAATTCTTTAATAAAATATTTCAATATATCTTCAAAATTCTTAATGTAAAGCTATCTCTGAGTTACAAAATTCAAAATCAATAGTAAAATGTGACATATTTTTATACAGGCATACCTCAAATATTTCAGTTCTAGAACACTGCAGTGAAGCAAATATCACAATAAAGCAAGTCACACAAATTTTTTGTTTTTCCAAGGTATAGAAAAGCCATGTTTGTGCTATACTACAGTTTATTAAGTGTGCAATAGCAGAATGCAAAAAAAAAAAAAAAACAACAAAAAACAAATAAACAACAAAAAAAAACCCTCAAAAAAGCCAAAACTGTATCTCTTAGGAAAAATACTCCATGTTTTAAAAAAAAAGCTTACAATCATCTGAGCCTTCAGCAAGTTGTAATCTTTTCGCTAGTGGAGGGTCTTGCCTGGATGTTGATGGATGCTGAATAATCAGGGTGGTGGTTGCCGAAGGTTGGTTAGCTGTGGCAATTCCTTAGAGTGAGACAATGAAATCTGCTGCATCGATTGACTCTTCCTTTCACAAAAGATTTCTCTGTAGCATGTGATGTTGTTTGATAGCATTTTACACACAGTAGAATTTCTTTCAGAATTGGAGTAAATTAACTCAAACCCTGCTGTTACTTTATCAGCTAAGTTCATGTAATATTCTGAATCCTTTCTGGTTGTCAACAATGTTTATATCATCTTCTCCAGAAGTAGATTCCATCTCAAGAAACCACTTTCTTTACTCATCCATAGAAGAAACTCCTCATGCATTCAGATTTAATCATGAGTTTGTAGCAATATAGTCACATCTTGAGATTCCACTTCTGATTCTAGTTCCCTTGCTATTTTCTACCACATCCGCAATTCCTTCCTTCTTTGAAGCCTTGAACCTCTCAAAGGCATCCGTGAAAACTGGAATCAACTTCTTCCAAACTCCTGTTCACGTTGATACTTTGACTTCTTCTCATTACTTGTAATGTTTTTATGTATCCAAAGTGGTGAATCCTTTCCAGAAGGTTTTCAATTTACTTTGTCCAGATCCATTAGAGGAATTACTGTCTAGGGAAGCTATAGCTTTATGAAATGTATTTCCTGTATAATAAAACTTGAAAGTCAAAGTTACTCCTTGATCCATGAACTGCAGAAAAGATGTTGTGTTAGCAGGCATAAAAACAATTCATCAGAGCTCTTGTCAATGAGCAGTAATATTTTGAAAGGGATATATAATTTTTCTGAGCAGTAGATCTTAACAGCTGGCTTAAAATATTTAGTAAACTATGCTATAAAGAGATGTGCTATCATTCAGGCTTTGCTATTTCATTTATAGAGAACAGGCAGAGTAGATTTAGCATAATTGTTAAGGGTCCTGGGATTTCCTGAATGTTAAATGATCATTGGCTTCAACTTAAAGTCTACAGCTGCATTAGCCCCTATCAACAGAATCAGTTTCTTTGAAGTTTTGAAGCCAGGCATTGACTTCTCCTCTCTAGCTATGAAAGTCCTAAATTACGTCTTCTTCCAATAGAAGGTTATTTCATCTACATTGAAAATCTGTTGTTTAGTGTAGCAGCCACTTTTGTCAATGAGCTTGAGTAGATCATCTTGATAATTTGCAGCAGCTTCCACATCAGCACTTTCTGCTTCACCTTGTACTTTTATGTTATGAAGAGAACTTCTTTTCTTAAACCTCATGAACCAACACCTGCTAACTACTGACTTTTTCTGCAGCTTCCTCACCTCTCTCAGCCTTCACAGAATTGATAAGAGTTAGAGCCTTTCTCTGGGTTGGTCTTTGGCTTAAGGGAAGGTTGGGCTGGTTTGATCTTCTATTCAGACAACTCAAACTTTTCTCCACATTAACAGTAAGGCTGTTTTGCTTTCTTATCATTTGTACGCTCACTGGAATAGCACTTTTAATTTCATTTCAGAACTTTTCCTTTGTATTCACAACTTGGCTAACTCTTTGTTGCAAGAGGCCTAGCTTTCAGCCTGTGTTGGTTTTTGACATCCCTTTCTCACTAAGTGTAATGATTTATACCTTTTGATTTCAAGTCAGAGACATGTGACTGTTCCTTTTAGTTGAACACTTGGAGGCCACTGTAGGATTAGTAATTGGCCTAATTTCACTACTCTTGTGTCTCCAGAAATAAGCAGACCTGAGGAGAGGGAAAGAGGTGGGGAAAAAGCTGGTCTGTAGAGAATATGCTCAATATTTATGGATTAAGTTTACTGTCTCATATGAGTGTTGTTTATGGGGCCCCAGAACAATTGCAATAGTAACATCAAAGAGCACTGATCATAGATCACCATATAAGATATAACAATAATGAAAAAAATTGAAATCGTGCGAGAACAGCCAAAATGTAACACAGAGGCACAAAGTGAGCACAGGCTGTTGGAAAAATGGTGCCCATAGCATTCTTGATGCATGGTTGCCACAAACTTTCAATTTGCAAAAAGCCTCAATACCTGCAAAACACAACAAAGTAAAAATCAATAAAATGAGGTATGACTGTAATTTAAAACTGTTTAATGACTTCAGGATAAAGTGCCATAAAGATTTCTAGAAAAAATAGACAATATATAATGATTGATAGAAGACTGAAATAAATCTAATTCTTACAGATATTTTTAATATGTCGAATTTCTCAACTGGTTTCAGTGTGCAGCTGCTTCTTGAACTTCAGGCATCTCCCGGGCTGGGGATAAATAATTAAGAGGAGTTAATATGGAATAGGTAGTTGATCAAAGAAGAACTGCTCACGGAAACAAAGTGAAAATAAAGAATAAAGTTATAGCTTTGGTGAGATCAGAAGAGATAATGGTAAAGTTAGTAATAATACTTAATGATTTCCAAAGTGCTTTCCCTTACACGATTATAGTTCACTTGATTCAGAGAACTTTTAATAGTGCAACCCCTACACTTTGGACTATTGAAAGCACATATTTGTTTATTTTCTGATATTTTATTTTTACTTCAAACGTCCACTATACTATATTATGTGATGTTATATTATATTCCAATATGGTCTTGTGTTATCTTTTATATCACACCATTCTGAATAGCTGCAAGATATTCTCTTCATCCACATAATTTCCTTACAGAAATTCCATATTCCTTGTGGTGAAATATTTGGGTACAGAAAGAAGGAGAGCTGTAGCAGAAGGAACTGCTAAAAAGCATGTTAAATCTCTGCTGGCTTACTTCCTTTACATCTGAGATAGGTGGTGGGGTAGGAAACAAGGAATAGGAGGAGGAAGAACATATATGTCTTGTTCACATTTCCCTCCAATTGGCAACTCAATCCTTTTGTGTTAACAAGCTCTTTGGGGAATATAAGTTACCACCAGGAAGGCCAGAACTATGGATGATTCATTTTTTATCTATTGTCTAAATCATGTGAACAGCTAGCAGTGACTAGGGATTATGCTACTACTGTGTGAGAGGATGGGGAAAAACTGATATGTAGAAACAGTAGAGAACAAAAGGGGGAAAAAAAGTGTAAAATGTCACCAGGGCTGGTTGGGCTCCTGTTACTGGAGTACTATCTGCTTATGTCTCCTTGCTAACTCTTTCTTCATTTCTTTTTCATGGTTGTAGCACAGGATTTCCTTTGTTCTTTGGCTTTCTAGAAGATACTTCTGACAGATGCGAAGATTGCCTTTTATTTGTTCAATATCAGGCTTCTACTGGGGATCATACTGGGGAAGGGGCACCACTTAAAGTGGTCAGGAAGTGGGTACCTTCTGTTTTTCAGCTATCTGTTTCTCCAAACTGAATTCAGACAGAATCGTAAGAGATGTATATGGCAGAGTGACCAAAAGAAAAAAGAAAAAAGATAGGAGGCCAAGATTTGCCTCATGAACTAATTTATTACCTTGTACCAAAAAGGAGTGTAGGACTCATAGCCTTAGGCCTTCCTGATATGCATCTAATATGTCCTTGCCCTACCTCTCCATATGCCACAAGTGTGCATACACGCACAAACACACATACACACACACACACAAACACACACACATACACACACACACATACACACATCCTTCTCCTCCAAGATTCACTCTAACCTCTAGTATTCGATTTGCCAATATTTTACTGCATCAAGAATCTGCCTGCATTTCTTATGCTCGCTGCTTTCCTGGACTTCAGTCACAGGCTATTCCCCCTTTTTTTCTGAACTTGTATTCTGTCAGGGGTAAGAGACAGAGTGAGCAGTCCATAGCAGCCCTGGTAACTTTCTGTAAAAATTACTTACAAGCAAGAACACACCATAAGAGAGCATTCAACACAGTTTGATCTCATAAAGAAGGCTCATAAAGAAGTCTCATCCTTTTCACCAATGTGACTTTGACCCTGCTCTTTAAAAAAACTCAACACAATTTCAGTACAGAGTACATATTTGACTAATTTCGAAGCCAGCTTATAAAAATAGGCTGCTATATAAGCTGAGAACTTTATGTCACTCAGAACAGGTGGCGTCAGCAGTTTCCAGTAGATTCTGACTCCCTTTATCTCCCAAGAAAAATGGATCTCTTTCAATTCATCCAATTTTATATGGTGGGGAGGGGACACTCCAGCTTTCTTAAGTAATAATCTGGTGACTGATTTAGTTTCCTCAAGTTAAATTTTCTGTGATAATTTGAGACATTTTGTATCATGCATAAGAATGACAGAACCTTACTAGATGCTCAGAAGTATTGATTAAACAGAAATGCGATTAGCAATTTTTACTTTTATTAATTTTCTTCAAAATTTGTCGTGAGGCTATTTATCTACTTAGCAAGCAATTATTGAAGGCCTACTCTGTGCCAGGTACTATTTTAGCATACTGTTTCACCATCTCGACTCCCTGTCATGTCTCTACAAAATTTATATGCATAGCACAACTTTAGTAACATCTCTCATTATGTGTCATAATTTTGAAAGAGACCCAAAAGAAGAATATTTTAGAAAGGTGTATAGGAATGGTTGGTGGAAGAGAGCATTTTATAGACTGAGATGCTCCTGGCCCCATTACCACACTCTGTTCTAATACTCCAGGTGTTCTTGACCCTTTATGCTACCTTACGCTTTTAGATATAAATAGCCAGGAGAAAAACAAAGCTATTTAAAGTACTTGAAACTGACTAACATATAGCATAGTGTATTTTATTATTGACAGTAATTTTTATAACCACAAGGTTTCAACTTTCTTTTAATACAAACTTGAGTTTAAAAATTATTTTGTGGGATATTTCTTTTTTTATAATACAGAAATCATATTATACCTAAATAGAAATTTTAAAATGCAAAGAAGTGATTTTTTCTACTTTTTTAATATTATGTTTTTTAAAACAATTTACTGTCAGCTTATCATATGATAATATACTTAAATTATTCTTTCAAGTACATTGGTGGTACTTTAGAGATACGTATAATATACTAAAATACATATTACACCTCTTTGAGTGTTTGGAAACCAAGTTTTGTTGGTTTGATTTTTACTTTTTTTTTTTTAATAAAACTTGAGTAAAATACGATTATACCATTAAAATCCTCTCAGGATGATAGATTCATATAAGATATGACTAGACCCAGAAATTATATTCTGATATGAGATTGTAATTTCACTTATAATTTTTAAAATTATACATTCCAATATCAATAATTAATGTGAAAATCAATACGGAATGAAAAGTAAAAGGTAAGAGAAATGCATATCAAACCATCACTTAAAAATGAAAAAAATAATGTTTCTGTGGATTGGCCAAGATGGCATAGCACACCCTGCAGCATAATTGCATTTTACACTGCCTTCTTCCTGACTTAGCCCCTGCTCTCCCTTTGCTTAAAACACTTGCTTAAGAAAACTTGTCATCATAAATTATTTCTCTGCCCATTTGAGATGTAAATCTCAGAACAGTCTTTCTCAATGACTTGGGAAGCATCCCTTCGAAATGTACTCATGAAGGAATATAGTACCCTATCTTTCCAATCTTTCTGGTAGGTAGAGTAGGAGCCTAATTTAAATTGTTCCAAGTTGTAAAATGCTGTAAAATCTTGTAAAATGATCTCCTTCATGAATATGTGAGAAAGTTTCCTTTTCCTTGGGACAAGGCCAGTTAGCACACACAGGTAGCCTATAATCCCCCTCCTCCCTCCCCTTGCCTTTCTAGCTCTTAAAAACTCTTCAGTTCTTTCTTGCAGTGGAGTTGAGTTCAGAATGAGTTCTGGTCTCTCTCCTCTATTGCAATAGTCTTGAATAAAGTCTGCCTTGTCTGCTTAACTTTGGTGCAATTTTTGCTGTGAGAAGCATTATGTCATAAGTTCTACAACTGAGGTAAATAGTATTGTAAGTCATCCACCACAAATTCTGTAGGAATTATATTTTATATAACGAGTTCAAATTAAAATAGTTCTGTATCTGAATCTGTCATAAATACATTATTCTGTTTTATGTAAGGATATGTGAATTTGTGTTTGTTCTTGAATATATGATACATTTGTTTGCCTACAGAGAAAACAGAAAAGGCATCTCCTATTCATTTAGCACATCAGTCAATAAGCCCAGAGATACCATATTTGAACTTTAAATTTCTCATGCAGTGAATCCAATAAATTCTTCTTCAGATTCCCTTTGGCATCTGAGTAAATTTCTAGTGCCCTTTAAATTTTTATAGCTATTTCTCTTCCTCTCTTACCCCAGAGGCAATGTTTCACTACTTTCACAATATTTCCATTCCTTTACTCGATGACTCCCCCACCCTCAAATTTTGAATTAACACATCGTGCTAGACCTTGCTGTTTTCTCCCCAGATTATCTTTATGGCTCTCTCTCTCTCTCCTTCGCTCTCACTCACACTCTCTTTAACACTCTATCATTACCCTTAGTGCACCAACAATGAGATATGAGATATCTAGTATTCCCAATGATTAACCTAAAATCATCCAAATCCAGGTTGCTTTGTATATTTACATATGTATTTATGTTCATATTTATATTTATAGATGCATTCAATTTATGTTCATATTTATAGATGCATTCAATTTTTCACAGGATCATGTACAAAAACAATAACAAAAAAGGAACTTTATGTTAGAATGTGTTTTGATTGACAACAAAACCTTAAAGATATAGAACTCATTATGTAAAAGTCTTATCTGACACTGACTTTTGTTTGAAAATTTGATGAGCAAAAAAGCTGTCAGACATTTTTGATTACTTTTAATTATTTAGAAGAAAACTATGTGCTGTGAATGTTCTTTTAAAAAAATCAAGTTCACTTGAACATACTCATTTGATAATTCAGAACTTTAATATACAGTGAACATTAACCCATCAGAAATATATTTATATGTAATAGATCATCACAGATTAAAAATTAAACCAAGTAAGTTAAATATAGGATATAGAAACTTATCAAATCATATAGATTGGTTGGGATGAATTCACCTTATCAGTTCTTCAGTTTTAATGATGATTATTGATTTTGCTGGGTGGTGGGTAGTGATGTTGAAGGAGGACAATGTAATTGCACAGACATATTGTCACTGTGTTTTCCTCATATGCATGTGATACTTAGGTCGTGTTAATGGCTTATTCATGATATCACTGAATCTGTGATTCTGGCAAAATGAACTGTTGTAAAGTGTTGGTAATGTCCAAAACCTCTTTGATACTGTAAGTTAGCATTTTCTTTAGTTTTTTAAAAATCTGCATGATTTATTAATTGATTTTCATCTCAATTAATGAGATTACCGATTACCATTCTTTTTACCTGTGACAAGACATGGCCTGATAAATGTAGATGTTCACTGATAGGTAGCACCTCCAGTGTGCAAAATTTTACTGTAAAATCATGTGAATTTGAATGTTACTTCTGTTTATGTTGGATTAAATTCATATTTCTAAATTCAGCAGCCTCTTCTCTCTCCCTGCCTCTCTCTCTTTTGGTTCATTTTCAACTGTCAAAAGTCACAGCTTTTCCCATAGCATTATAAATAACATAAAACAAATGTAAACGAATGAGAAATAAGGATGACAAATTCCCAAGTTTTTTGAGGGGCAGGAGGGAAGGTGTGTGAAAAATGCACTCTTTATTATATCCACAATTAAATTTCACATCATTTTCATAGGTTCAGGAAATTGTAAAGCATCAGCAAATACGGCAGATTTTCTTTGAGTCTCAGGCCTTCACTGAATTTCTCCATCTTAAACAATTGTTTAAAAAACATACTCCACCTCATTTTTTCTCTCTGCAGCACAATGTATGGAAAATATCTGTAGTGAGGACAATCGATGGCTTATGTTTTCCTTTATATCTGCATGTCAAAATATATTAGCTGCATTATAATGATTTATAACCAAATTCCTCATAAAACAATTTAACACTCATTTTACAATTTATATAGCAATATATCTGATCAAATACAATGAATTTATTTTTATAATAATCTAGGAATATTTATACTTGAATCATATATGATGTTAGTATAGCTTTGACAACATAGTCACCAAAAATTTAATCAGTAACTATGAATAATATTGAATAAATATTTGTTCTACAAATGGAAAACAACATTTTTGTGTCTAAAACTTTAATGATATTGCTATGAAATATAATTCTTTTACAAAAATGTTCTTCACACAAAACTTAAACTTATACTTCCTTTTGGATGTTCTTGACAAGAATTAGGACATGCAAGCATTAGAATTATTAAAATGCATTTTTTCTATAAATAAAAAATCAAAGAATGCATAATGTTTATGCCAATTGCAATAGCCAAGGTATATATATTTAATTTTTTTTAAGTAAGAAAGCAGGATTTATTGAGAGGACAGACACTCCCACAGTAGAAGGGGACCCACAGGGGTTGCCCCCAACGTATATTTTTTATTGTTTTTAAGCTAAACTAAAAGCATGATTTGGTAAGTGCAAATAAAATTGAAAAGTGATGTTGTATAATTGGAGGTCATTTTAGGATTTTTGTCGATATTCAGCTCTATAATTACTGATATTTTATTATATTATCATCTACATTTCAAACTCACCAAGCACATTTAAAAAGTCTCTATGGCTGCTTAACAAACTCAATGACTTAGAACAAACAGTATTTTATTTGCTCACAACTGTTTTACAATGTGAAGATCTTTAATTGGAATCACATGAAGACTGAGGCATGGCTGGGACATCTTGAATGGGTGGACCATTGGCTATTAATGTTGACTTCATTTTTAGATTCTCCTCCGTGTAACTACTCTATGTATCCAGCTTGGGCTACCTCAAAGCATGGCGATTTGGTGGTTCAAAGTTTCCAAATTTCCAAGAACAATTTTTTTTTTAAGAGATAGGGTCTGGCTATTTTGCCCATGCTCAAGGGCAATGACACAATGATGCTTCAGTCCAGCCTCAAATTCTGGGCCCAAGAGATCCTTTCATTTCAGCCTCTTGAGGAGCTGGGACTATAGGTTGCACCACCACGTCCACTAATTTTTTTTTTAATTGTGGGGATATGGTTTTCCTGTGTTGCCCGACGTGGTCTCAAACTTCTAGACTCAAGCGATTCTCCTGCCATAACCTCCTAAAGTACTGGGTTTACAAGCATGAACCACCACACCTGCTCTCAAGAACAAATGTTCTCAGGATCAAACCTTCAGTGTGTAGATGTTTATATACATACATATATATATATATATATATATGCATATATATATATTTTAATAGAGACAGAATTTTGCTATTTGTTGCCTACGCTGGTCTCGAACTCCTGGGTTCAAACAATCCTCCTGCCTTGGTCTCCCAGAGTGCTGAGATTATAGGTATGAGCCACCAAACCGGCCAGTGCGAATGTTTTAACCAGCTTCTCTTACGTCATGCTTAGTGAAGTTCCATTGGCCAAAGCAAGTCACATGACCAAACCCAGAGTCAGTGTGGGAAAATACCACACAAGGTTGTGAATATCTGAAGGTTTGATTCAACTGGTAACACTCATGTAAGACTCTGCTATGGCACTGTTGTTCAGAATATAAGAATTCCTACCTATTGGGTATCAATTTTAAACATAGGAGTCCTGGTTTTAATTATTACTTTTATTGTACTTTCTTTTCGTTTGCCATTTGAACACCATAAGGAAAAATACAAGAAACTAAATTTATACTGAAAAGATAGTTGTGAATTTTAAGTTAACAAAGTCTTCTCAGTAGTTTAAATTAACTACAGAAACAAAAATAATACAACGCATGAGATTAAGATATCAACATAAAAATATAAATGGCCTCTTACAAAATTTAAAGTAGTAATAATGGATACTGTTTACCATTTTCATTTTTCTTCTTGTACTTGCTATAAACTTTTCAGGTTCTTTCTTCTCTGCAGTTTAAAGGAGACGCTTATATATTCGTTTTTTGTTTTTCTCATAATGAACATATCAAGTAGCTTTTAAAAAAAAAATCTCGACTGCATCCATGCCTTCCACCGAAATACGTGACATTTTTTGTGACTTTATGCTTCAGTTTGTTGATTCACAACTCCTACTTCTGAAAGTGGACCATAAGACACAGAGTAACTTGCATCTTTAAGCTACAGAACGACTGGTACAGTCTATATGACCTCCTCAATATCACTGAGTAGATTTCACAAACTGCTTCCTTTGTAGCCGGGGTTACATATTTTTAGCAATCTCACCCAAATAACTTCTTGTCAAAGCACTTGCCATCAATCTATTTCTTTTCTCATTTGAATATAGTTTTCTGATTTGAATCTCTTTTCCTTTCCTTTCTTTATTCTTTCAAAGATTCTATTGTAAGACTCTCTATTTCTAGACAACCCACTTTAACTTCCATTTGGGTTCCCAACACCCAGTTTCCATTTTCAAAATAATCTTCAATAGAAGTGAGTGGAACTGATTTTCTAGTAGTTGCAAAAAATATGTAGAAATAAATTTGCATATATTTGAAATTCACATAATAGAAACTAAAATGAGAGAGAGATTACTTTATGTGTAAAAATACTTTTCAGATTGTAAAGTGCTATATACATTTAAGGTATAATTATGAATAATAATGGCGATGTTGATGGTGATCACGAAATCAGTAGTCTTTACTAAAGTTCAGCCATGAGTTGTTCAGTTAATTTTATATTCATCAAAGCATAACTTCCAAATCAATGAACTGTCCACATTATAATAGTAGCTATTTAAGGAATATTTTTACATGGCTTTATTTACATATCAGAGTCTTCTTGAAAGTTCACTTTCAATGCCAATCCATGTAAGATGAAAGTTATTAACTTGGAATATCCCTATTGTCAGTTGGAGTCATTAGCAGGTAAGTTGATAATTGACTAGGTCTGCTATTTTTAGTAGATTGCTCTCAAATCTTTACATGTTTGGTTTATTTTAAAATATACTGCAACAAAATATGGGGATTACATGTGTGCTGTTTTGCACAAAGCAAAAAATCAATTGCAAACCTTAAGTACTGAAGAACAGCATTGTAAACCAGTTATTGATGTGCTAAAAGTCATTTACACCTGCCATAGAAGATAGACTGTGACACTATTAATTTAACTGGCAGTGGATATTCTAACATAGCTGCCATGTAAACCAGCAGTCCACCATCTGTAAAATTTTATGCGTATTCTGTGCAGATAGCTATATGGTATTTTGACAACCCCAAATCAGCTTTAATCTGTCAATTTCAAAGTTTGTCACCAGAAAGTTCATCTGAAGGAGAGTGCCTGTTCAATTCATGTTAAATACAAAATGATTACAGTAGATAACACTTACAAAATGCACCATTTCTTGGAAAAATAAAGTTATTTAACATGGTTATTATGTACTTTCAAGGCATAATATGGTTTTTTTTTTAAAGCACATCTTAAAACACCAATTTACAGTAGTATAATGAAAGATATATTTGCTCATGGAAGGCATATAGCAGTAGCAGTAAAAGTAAAGATGCTTTTCTCTGCAATAATTCTTCATTCACGTAACTATGTAAAGAGATAAAAAATGGTTTAGTGCTGAATTTTCATTTCTAGTTCACTTTGAGGGAGGTTTGAGAAGTTATTCCAAAGTGAACACTTTTTCAATAGTGTCCACAGCCTTGCCATTCCTGGCATTGAAAGGCATTTGACTTTAGCGAGTGATGGATCCCTTTGGAAGAGAAGCAGGCTGCCTTCTACAGTGCCCTCGGACTTAAGACACTTCACTTGTGACACATTAAATAGCAGTTGGAAACATTAAGGTACACAATGGACTCGCCTCAAAGAAATTGTCCTAAGAAGTAGGAGAAGAAAGGTATCTCAAGATAGCACTATATCTGATATACGATCACTTAATGTTTTTTTGTTATTTTTGTTTTCTTCCTCCCAGTTTTAATCTATTCAACTCATGTTACATGTTACATCTAGTGAAACTGCAAGAGGAAAATAATAGTTCATCAAAAAATAGTGAAAGATACGGATAGGCAGCAAGGCTCTTCAAAAACTCTCAAGGGCCATAGTCGAATGAATGGTACACAAACTGTCCACATTTAGCTTGATATGAGGATCTGCGGAGCACACACCGCAGGTCAGATAAATGATGAGGGTTTTGCAAGTTTTTCCTTTATTAACTATGTTTTCTATATGATCAAAAACATTTATCCCGATCTTTCTCATTATCTTGCAATAATGTTTGGGCTCATTTTAGTGAAAGTCTCATTTGTCCAGCACCTTTTGCTATAATTGTGGAACAGTTGAACATTTCATGAAAAAAAAAAAATGGGTTTAGAAGAGTGGGCTTGTGCCTTTGTTACATGCTGACAGCTGGCAAATTTTGCTTTTCTACAGAAAAACGCCTGAATGTGAATCTTCACACACCAGGTAAACTAAATAACTATTGCAATTTTTTTTTTTTTTGCTTTGGGCTTGGGAACTCTCAGAATTACAAGGTTTTCATTTTTAGACCTAACATTATTACAGGGAACCATGTCTGCAGGTTGTACATAGATTTGTCTGTCTTGTTTTCCACCTCTAAGTGAAAGCAGTTTCAGCAAGACAAAGTTTCAGGGACATATCCTGCAATATAGGAGCTGACCCTCATTGCCTAGATTGACATCTAGTTCTTACTATTTTGCTGTTGGCTTTTTATCTCATCATTTAAAAGAATTTATTTGTCCAAAACCACAAATAACCTCTTAATTGATATATTAATACCAGTCCTCATTCTTTTTCCTTTCTGTGATATTCTTCAATGTTGATCAAACCCTACTTGAAACTTTTGTTTCCTTACTCTGACAACTATATTTTCCCTCTATAGTCCTTAACCAATTGCCTGAATATAAATTATCTTCATAATTAATTTTCTACCTTTTCCTGTCCTCTTCCTCTCTCTCTCTCTTTTCCCTCCACTATTTCTAACATAAATCTCATAGACTCTTATAGAATAAACTATTTAAAATATCTCCCTAGCTCACCTTTCCAATGTTAATTCCTTTTTCCAAATGTCTACTGGACATTAGTCAATCAAATGATATTATTCATTAGTAATTTTATATCCCACCTCAGCCTTAATTTTTGGAGTACAAATGTGAGGAAAAACCAACATGATCATTTCCATTATGGTGTCAATTCTTGTGGGCAAACTGGGATTCAAATAATCACACAACTTAATGTGAAATTAAATATGTGATGAGGATTAGGAGTAAGCATACTGTGAGACTATGTCCTAAGCTCTGACCTAGGGAAGGCTGCTGTTAGAGGTGATGCTTAAACTGAGACGTAAGGTCTCATAGTGGACATTAACTAGGTGAGAAAACTGACATGGGTGTTCCAGATCATGGAAAATGTACATTAAAGGTCTTTACCAGGAACGTCCTGGTTTGTTTGTATCTGAAAAGGTCAGTGCGACTAGAGCACATGTGAGATGAAGTTACTCAGGAGAGGCCAGATCCTGAAGTCCTTTGTTAGCTGAGACAAATAATTTTTTATCTTTATCCTAAAAGTGAATTTTAAAGCAATTTGAAGAGTGGTGTGGTATCATAGATACTCATTTTGAATATACAATGCTAGGTGCAGATTGGAGGAAAAACTCAAGGGAACAGAGAGAGGTACAGAACAGTGAAGAAAACACTGGACTAGGTGAAAGGTCCTGATGGCTTAGTCCACCACATAGCAGGCCAAGCCATGGTGATAGATTGACGTGGAGAGGGCAGTGAGAGAAAGTTCGGTGATGAAACCTTGACTTCTAAATAGGGTTGTCAGATAGAATGCAGGACACCTAGTGCAATTAGAATTTCAAATAATCTCTCCATCTATCATCTATCTTTATAATATAATATAAATTGTGTAATATATATGATTGTTTTGAGTTGAAAACAATTTTAGTGTCTCTCCAATCCATATATATATATTAAAAAGCTAACACACACACACACACACAGACACACATATATATGTGTGTGTATATATATATGTTAGCTTTTTATCTTATCATATCGTATCATATCTTATCATATTTGGGACATAGAGATACTAAGAAGTTATTTGTTGTTTATCTAAAATTCAAATTTATTTGCTAAATATGGCAACCTTTTTTCCGACTTGCCATTCCTGAATTAGAAAACAATGGAGGAGAACCAGGGGAAGAGTATGAGTAAGGTTTTGCTCATATTGAGTTACTTTTAACTCCAACACCTGAGAAGTAATGTAAAATAGGCACTTGGATCTGGAACTGAAGGAAAAGGTCTGGGCTGAAGATATTCTTGTATGTTTTCTCTAGAAATAGCTCAAATTTTGCATGTTCTAAACAAATTCATACCTTTCGTCATCAAACCATTTCCTTCCCTTAATTTCATCTTTTTTGTTAGCGATACTACTATTATCCTCAAGTAGAGCAGAAATGAAAGCTGATAGTTACTGTTCATTTTTCCTTTATCTTGTCCTTCTCATCCAATCAGTTACCAAGTTCTGCTACTTATCATTTCAATATCTCTAAATATTAGTATCAGTCAATATCTTTCTTATCTATGTGAGGTGGGAAGATTGCTTGAGCCTAGGAGTTCAAGATCAGCCTAGGCAACTACAAAACATTTTTTCATCTCTACAAAACATTTTTTTAATAGCTAGGCATGGAGGCACACACCCGTGGTCTCACCTACACAGGAAGCTGACATGGAAGGATCATCTGAGTCAGGAGGTTGAGGCTGTGGTGAGCCGTGGTCATACCACTACACTCCAGCCTTGGTGACAGAGGGAGACCCTGACTCAAAACAAAACAAAACAAAAACAAAAAGCAAAAACCATTTGAAAACAAGATTATTGTAAAAAAATTCGAATTAGTTTTTAGCATTTGTTGCTTTTAGGACATTTTCTTCCAACTATAGGATCACTTTTTAAGCTTGTAATGACTCGCTATTGCTTATAAAGTAAAGGTCACTATTATCTTAATTGTTTTTCATGAAGTGACTAAAGTAATTTTTCCTGACCTTAAGAGTTCAGAGTGCCAAACAAATCTTAAAAAAAAAAAAAAAATTATGATGAGTAGATTTTCACTTTTAGGTAGCAAAACATAAGAAAAATAGTTTAGTTATGTATTATCCAAGAAACTATGTCTTAAGAATGAAAGAGTGAAGAGATAAGATAGACAATCTTATCAATCTTATCAGAAATCACCCGCATGTTTACATTCTAAAGTTTTGACCCATTAGTATGTTGATCACTTAAGCAAACCTGTCAACATAGGATATGAGTACAGTATTAGGAAGATAAAGATCCTTCAGGATAAAAATATATATATATTATATTTTCTTATGAATATATAAAAATACATAATACAAAATATTGATTTTTTTCACCAAGCATTTCATGATTGTTTTGAGCTGAGAAGTATTTTAGTGTCTCTCCAATCCCAAAGCACACAACTATCACTGCGTTCAGTGATACTAAGCCAGTGAGGAATACTTTCAGTTTTACAACATGCTAGGACTGAAGACCAGGCTTATTGCACACTCACTTTTTTGCTGGGAGTACCTCTATTTTGTTATTCCAAAACAGCACACTATTAGGTAAACGATTCTATGCATAGTGCAGAATGAGCATAATCTAGCAGAAGGCAGTCAAAAGTCAAAAGTCTTCCTCAGAGTTACTCAATCTTTATTGGTAGAGATTATCTATCAATTTTTCTTATAACCTAATGTATTTCTGAATCCACACTGGAGCTATTATCTTGTATTTTTCTCTTATTGTAGTTGGATTCATATGTGCATGCTCTAAAGAATGGCTAGGGTCACATCATAGAAAGTAGACAAGAGTACTTTTAAAATAGAATGTGTTGGAAATCCCTGGGACAATAGTATATTAAGACAAATGAAGTCATTATTCATATGGTAAATGCAATTGGAGATTGTTTGGAGAGGGTAACCTGTTAAAAATAAATTTTCAAGAAAAATATATCTCCTTGATCAAGGCTGTCAGTTGACCCCATTACTATACCTTGCTAGTGATATCTTTCATCTCCAATGGGGTGGCATGTGCTGGGCAGTTTTGTGGTTATATGTCAAGTCATTCAATTCCTGTGTATGTCTTTCAAAACAAGGAAGGGCAAGGATGAGAAGAGGGAAGGGATATAAACTGACTTTGAAGTCGGGATGGACTTTGTAGGTACTTCATCAAAACACAAGACTCTCTATTCCCATGACCTTGTCTAAACCTTTCTTATTATTTCATTTTTTCTGGCATGCATCAAACCTTCATGGCAAACACACCTTTAAAAAAATCCCTACTTTCATTGTCTTCATTGAAGTTTGTTTCCCCCAGTGATTCCATGTCTAGGATGCTGCCCCTTCCCACTTTGGCTGAATTCTTAATTTATCCTCTCTCTCGCACAAGCTATTGTCCCCTCAGGTGCCAGAGAAACAGACTTGGATCATTTGACTCTCAAAAGCATAAAGACCAGAATGGAAACAAAGGGTATCCCAAAATGACAGTCCAGTATTATCCAAATGCAAGTTAGAACTTGTGTCTTGTATTTACCACTTTTCAAAATCATAATACCAAGGTGATAGTTTGGATTGTTGTTCCCTTCCACTATCATGTTGAAATGTGATCCCCCGGGACCTAGTAGAGGTGGGGCCTAGTGGGACATGACTGGATCATGGGGGGCAGTTCCTTCAGGAATGGCTAGGTGCTGTTCTCCTAGTAATGAGAGAGTTCTCACTCTATTAGTTTACAGAAGAGTTGAATGTTTAAAAGAGCCTGGAACCTCCTTTCTCTTTCTCGCTGTCACTCTTGTTACGTGATACACTTGTACCCTTCTCTGCCTTATTTCTTGATTGTAAGCTTCCTGAGGCCTCACCAGAAGCACAAGTAGATGCAGGGCCATGCAGAATCGTAAGCCAAAATAAATCTCTTACCTTCATAAATTACCCAACCTCCGGTATGCCTTCATAGCAATGCAAAAAAGAGCGAAGCACAAGGCAAAGGCAGATGCCTCTGCCCTTTTGCAACGTCAATAACCTGAAAAGATGCAGATACTGCAGACCAACTAGGACTGCCTTCCCTGTCTCTCCCTTGATCACCAGGGGCTGTAAAGAAGCCTAGGCAAAATTGCCTCCAGACACATGCAGAAGAAATCTCGTGATTATTGTGGACCAAAAGCGACAATAGGAAAACATTATGTAGTATATGGACATGACCTTAAGCTTTGAGAAATTAACAGGGGTTATGGCTGTTCAGAAGCTTCTGCAAAGCCAAAGAAACCATCAAGAGAGGGGGGAGACAGCCCACAGACTGGGAAAAAATATTTGCCAACTCTATGTCTGACAAAGGCCTAACATCAAGGATCTACAAGGAATGCAAACATGCTGAAAAGAAAAAAAACAAACAGCCCCATTACAAAGTAGGCAAAAGATACGAATAGACAGTTCACAAAAGAAGACATATGAGCAGCCAACAGATATATGAAAAAATGTTCAGCCTCACTAGTCATCAAGGAGATGCAAATTAAAACTACACTGAGATACCACCTAACTCTAGTCAGAATGGCCATCATGAATAACAAAAAATAACAGATGTTGGAGAGGATGTGGAAAAAAGGGAACACTTCTACACCGTTGGCGGGAGTGTAAACTAGTACAGTCTCTGTGGAAAACAGTGTGACAATCCCTAAAAGTTCTAAAAATCGACCTTCCATATGACCCTGCAATCTCCCTACTGGGAATATACCCGGAAGAACTCAAAACACTATAAAAAAGATACCTGCACATGTATGTTTATTGCAGCATTGTTCACAATAGTAAGAACATAGAATCAACCGTGCTGCCCATCAAAAAGAGGACTGGATAAAAAAAATGTGGTACATATACACAATGGAATATTACGCAGCGATAAAGAAGAACAAAATCGCCGGGCACGGTGGCTCAGCCTGTAATCCCATGCTTTGGGAGGCTGAGGTGAGTGGATTGCTTGAGGCCACGGGTTCGAGACCCGCATGGGCAACTTGGCAAGACCTCATCTCCACAATAAATCAAAAGAATTAGGCAGGCTTGGTAGCGCACGCCTGTAATTCCGGCTACTTGGAAGGCTGAGGTGGAAGGATCGCCGGAGCCTAACAGGTCGAGGCTGCAGTGACCGGGGAGCGGCCACTGCATTCTAGTCTGGGCGACAGAGTGGGACTCCGACTCAAAAATAAAAAAAGAAGAACAAAATCACAAACTTCATAGCAACCTGGACGGACTTAGAGTCTATAATACTGTGTGATATTTCACAGAAACAAAGAACAGACTATGATGTTCTCACTCATATGTGGACCTTGAACAACTATCATAATACTGTAAGAAAAGGAGTGACAGTAGCAGGAAACTGCAGGGGTGTGGGGAATGGGGAGGTGGGATTGGCAGTAGTGAGAATCTGCCTGGGGAAGGGGGGGCACACCTCATCAACAAGGGTAACTACACAATGCATATTTGTATACTTAATCCTGAATTGTACCCCACAATTTTAAAATTAAAAAAAAGAACTTGGATTAAAATATGTGGGGAGGCAGGAAGGAGTCTGACCATGAAGAACCATGTCAGCCATATTTAAGTTTCAGGTTTATATCCTAAGAGGAATTTAAAAAAATTCCTTAATAATAAATGGCAGTCATATTTTGCACTTATTGCAGAATATTTCTATAATACCATTTCTACAACAATTATTTGGTAACTGCTACATGCAAGTCCCTGAAGTGCTTCTTCTTCTAAGAATTCCTTGACTCCTCAAATGAGATTTGAACTCTGTCTGGTTCAAATCCTTACAGCTTTTTTATTTTTAGGTTTAAATCTCTTATTGGATAATATATATTTTAAATTTAAATATGACATATTAACCCCTAGTCTTTTGTCAAAAACTTACAAAAGATAGAAAATTATTTTTTTCTTTATTGTTGTCACTTTTGCATAATATCTCACTTTTGCAGTTAAAATACTTCCTAGAACAATGTTGCTTGTACTAAGAGTTTAGTTTTAGGTTCAGTATTATGGAAGTATTTGACAACTGAGAAGCATGTTTTATCAGGAAGATGAAATGATCCTAAACATTTGATATCCTCTGTATCTTACATCATAAAGGAGATGTGACACAATATTGTGTCCTCAAATTCCAAATTCTAAAATTAAAGAAGTTCTTTCCAGAAAACCTGATCTTGCTTAACTCTTCATTTCAGTCTCTCAGCTGAAATAGGACAAACACATTTGAGATCAGTGATCACAAGCAGATCATATTAGTAGGCCTGCTATCAACTTTTCGTATCAGTGCTTAGTCTCACTAAATTCATTCTGTGTAAGCAGGGAGTCAGAGAATCCATGATAAAAACTGTGGAGATGAAAAGATTGACAGTGAGGAATCATTATGGAGTTAAGCAAGTTTACATCCTAACCAATTAGCACTACTATCTGAGTTAACAACTGAAAGCAAAAAATAAAGCTTCATCTTTAAGAAAGGATACATTTTATAAAAATAATTGATGTTGTAGCCAACTATTTTTGAACATCTATTAGTAGCCAGAGTAATTTCAATTAAGTAGATGCTACAGATTGCAAATATTTCCTAAATAGTCTATTATGGTAGTGAACATTATTTTTCACCATTCTCCAAAGTTAAATTATAATGAGGAGACTCCAAATCGTTGTTTTTCAAAGCTTGATTTATGGAGCATTTTTTAAATCAGAATTCTATGTGTTTCATTCATTCATTCACTCGTGATTTATTCACTCATTCATTCATTCACTATTTTTTTTTATCACATGACAAGTATTCACCATTCTGAAGCCGCAGAGGTGGAACTAAGAAAATCCCTTCTCTTGCTGGTAGAGATGGATATTACTAGAAAGAAAATCATCCTGAGTCCCATCACTGATCTATCAAATAAGACTCTATGGTGACCAGACCATATCAACTTCTGTCCCAGATTTATAGTGAACACTGTTGATAGAAAGAATTGTCCACAGTTAATAATATCAGTGAGATACAGCTTTAAACTAATATATATGTTTTCATCAACTGTTTCCTCAAAATTACATATTTGAGATAAAGGATTCTGTTTTCTTATTTACAAATACACACACACACACAGAGTCCCCTCCAATTTTCTCACTGACTTGGGGAGCTGAAGACACGGACTAGAAATTTATCTAATACTACTCTATTTGGGCAGGAGATCTCTGTTAAATATTTCATGAATTCTTCTATAGAGTTAGTCAAGCCTGTCCAATTTTTCTGAGTTTTACATTTGATTGCTTCTTCTGTTCTATTCTCCTCTCCTGCCATATTTATAAAAAATATATTTAATGATATAGACTGGATCTAATCTATTGTTTTATCTGCTTTACAATGGCATTCATACCTTTCAGATGATAAATTTAGCCTCATGTCAACGTCTTCTTATAGCGATCCCGCATTACTCTTTCTGCTTCTTTTAGTTACAATGTAAGCCCTGACTTCTTTCATGTTTTCTAACTGGAGTCTTTTTCTCTCATAGAATTCCTAATTATTCTTTCACTAGTGCCATTTTGGAATGGGAAGGGGATCAATATCTTAACCAATTTTTTTAAAATGTGTCACCTGCTGATGTTAGAAGGCTTAGGCCCCACACAGCCAATAAAGTTAGCAAAGTCACTGCCCCAAAGATAAAGTGAGACTAATTTGCTTTGGCAGCCAACATGTCCCAGGAGATTTGGGAGCCCAGCCAACCTGAACTTGGAAGCAGTGATAAAGCTGTCGACTGCCCGAGATCCCCTTCTCTCTGATTCAATGCAAAAAAGAGTAGCACAGGACAAGGTGGTACCCAACTGGATTCTGTGTGGCTTAGGTTCCATCCAGAGTATTGTACCATGAACCGGGTCACAATCAAGACAGAGGAATCATGTTGAATAAGGCAATGAATCTCTGACAGAAAGCCTGTTAGGGTATTAAAAATAAGGTATTGCACAGTGATTTTTTTTTCTGTTAACTGTGAGTGAGAGGAAATGACAAATACTTCTAAAAGGACAATTTCAATGTCTTCATTTAGTTGTATTTTATGACTTAATATTCTTATGATTTTGCTAAAGTCCATTTAAAAGAATGGAGCTGTGATTTCGACTATTTTACTTGGATGCTTTCAGTTGAATTTTTTTTTCTAGTGGTTTATCATGAAATACCTCCCCCAAAACACATATCCAGGATGGGTTTTTTTTTGTTTGTTTGTGTCTTTGTTTTTGAGTCAAGGCCTCACTCTGTGGCCCAGGCTGGAGTGCAGTGGGACTATATCAGCTCACCACAGCCTCGACCTCCTGGGCTTAGTTGATCCTCCTGCCTCAGCCTTCCACACAGCTGGGACTACAGGAGCTTGCCATTACACTCAGATACTTTAAAATTTTTTTTTATAGAGACTGGGGTCTTGCTATGTTGCCCAGGCTGGTCTCAAACTTCTGGGCTCAAGCATTCCTTCCACCTTGGCCTTTTAAAGTGCTGGGATTACAGGTGTGAGCCACCACACCCTTCCCGGGATGTTCTTCATTAACTATAGAGCAGTTATGAGCTGCTAGCAATTTCTCAGTGTCAGGATCAAATATAGTGATTTTCATTGCATCATTTTATATATGGAACTTCCCATAGAAAAATTAATCAAGGAGCAATTTAAAAGATTTTAAACATTCAGTGTATACAAGAAAAAAGGCAAATACGACAAAATTGAACAAGATACTAATATACAAATAGCAATAAGTGAACAGTTTTAATAATTACTTTCACTGAACTTGGCACGTTTGATTCATATTGTATTATGTATGCCATATAAAACTTATTTATAGCACTGAGAAGTACTATGGGCCTAACTTCCAGGTTTTTCATCATTAAGCTTGAAGACTCAGTTTAGAATGTTGTAGAAATTAATAGAATGTTCTTGGTGCTGTTTTAAAGATTCTTAGGAAATTATATTTTGGAGCATTTTATGATAGATGAATCTTCTGTATATTACGCAAGACATTGTAGTTTGCTGACATTCAGGTTTTCCTTTGATGCCAAGGCAAGAAAATGAAATACTTAGATTCGTAGTCCTAATTTCTCTCCCCATTTATTTCTGTCATCCTGTCGTTTGGCAGCTGCAAACCTAGCTCTTACCTCTAGGCGAGCAGGCAAGCAAGCGTCTCTTTCCTGAACTAATAGCCATATAGCTCCTTGGGTTAATTGGCGAGTCAATGGTGCAGCCTGTGTGTTGTTTCCCCTGGAGACCTGCGACTTCACATCAGCAACTTTTGGAATGCAGTTTGGCCTTCAGTTTGCTCCCAATCTTAACCCTTTTTTAGCCTCTTGTGTTTAAGTGGATGTTCATGGTGAATACATACTGCTTAGATGGTCTAGGGATATCCCTTCCAAAAAGTCTTGAGAGAAGTGGGAAAAGAAGCAGTTGATAAATTACAAAAGATGTAAAACTTGCTTTGAAAGAAAGATTGCTTAAAACCCATCTTTTTTATTTTGATCACTTATGCAAAGGAAGAACTTTAAGAGAATCTGAACACAAACCACTTTTATGTGCTTTGCTGGATAGCTTTTTCTTGAAATTATTATTTGAATTCTCAATCCTCTTATATGTATATTCAACCTTAGGCAGAATAGATTGAAAACTGCCAGGGGGGGGGGCGGTGGGGTGGGGTGGGGAAGGAACGACGGGATTGGCAGTAGTGGGAAACTGCCAGGGGGAAGGGGCATACCTCATCAACAAGGGTATCTGCATAATGAACATTTGTACCCCACATCTTTAAAATAAAATTTTGAAAATGTGAAAAAAAAAATTTTAAGCCTTATTGTTGTTTATACTAGATGTATCATTATTATTTAAATTTTGTAGCGAACATTTATTAAATTTATAACTAAAAATGTATAAATTATCATTATAAATAAATTATAGTTATAATTAAAAAAAGAAAATTAGAAGTTTTAGTTCTGGCTTGACCTCAAACTTTCTAGATGACCTTGGAAACACAACATAAAGTAAGTTTTCTTCTGTATAAGATGAACAATTTGGGTAAGGAAAGCCTGTTTCCAGTTCCAAATTTCTGGTTATATTCTTAAAATTCACCCAGTGATTCTAAATGTATTCTGTAGAGGTAAAGACAGACTACAAATATGTTTAATAGTTTTTCTGCTTAACAGAAATAATTTCATTTGAGATCAGGTGTTCTGTTTTATTTTTTAGTCAATCACTACCTGAATTGAATGTTTCTTGAGTAAGTTTAGCAAGAACTGATGCAGCTTAGAAATTGTTCTCTTCAAATGACCCTGTGCTCTGGATGAGCACTGTCTACTAGAAAAATAGTTTGAGCCACATGAGTTATTCCAAATTTTCTAGTCATCATGTTTAAATACTAAAAAGGAACAGATGAAGTTATTTTTAATGGTATATTTTAGCCAAGATAGCCAAAATACCGTTACTATATGTAGTCAGTATTTTCAAATTTATTAATGATATATTTTACATCCTTTTTCCATGTTTATTTGCATTTTCAGTACATCTCATTTAAGGCTCTGAATTTATGTCAGAAATACTTTGTATTTCAACTTCATAACATTTACAGCTGAAAAAGTAGATTTATACCCTCAAGTTATTTCACATATATTAAAAAGTTTTTAATTAATCTGAAATTTAAATTAAATTTATTTAGATTTACATTAAATTTAAAAACTTAATTCCTTGGTGACACCATCCATATTTCAAGTGACCAGGGAATACACGAGCATAGATCCACTTCTGGCTGAAGATAAAACCTGAAACTCTGTAGGCTTCTAATTTAACAACAAAAGTTTTACAAGGGGTTAAAGAGATTTTCCTGTTAAATACACAAATTTTAATGAAATGTTAAGATAAACAGTTTTGCTTGACTTTTAAAAAAAATTCCAACTCTTCTTTACAAATGTCTATTGCTTGTATTGAAAATAACAATTATTACTCTACACCCTTTGTTTTTGAAGTAATTCAAGATACCCACCCTCATCTTTTAAGTAATCAAAAACAAGAGGTGATCCTAGTGGTGGTTCACACCTGTAATCCCAGCACTTTGGGAAGCTGAAGTGAAAGGCTCTTTTGAAATCAGGAGTTCAAGACCAGCCTAGGCAATATAGCGAGACCCCCATCATATAAAGACAAAATTTTAAAAAATTAGCCGGGCATGGTAGCCTGCACCTGTGTTGTAGTCCCAGCTACCTGGGAGGCTTAGGTGGAGGTTAGCCTGAGCCAAGGAGTGTGAGGCTGCAGTAAACTATGATTGTGCCACTGTACTCCAGTCTAGGTAAGAAATAAGATCTTATGAGAGAGAGAGAAAGGGAGAGAGAGAGAGAGAGAGAGAGAGAGAGAGAGAGAGAGAGAGAGAGAAAGGAAATGAGAAAAAGGTAATTGTTAAATGACATTTTTCTATTTTTTGCTGATCCCTTACAACTTTGCAGAATAAAGTATCTTAAGAGTGGAAAAAGAATCTTGTCCAAATCAAAATACATAAATATATTTGAGCATTTTTTTCTTAAGTACATGTACTACAAATGATCTTTTTGAAGTTCAAGCTATCCAAGCTATGAAGGAAAAATCACTGAAAAAAGTTTTCTTTAACTTTGAATATGGTATTTATTAATACAGAGAAAGAGATCTATTTACTCAATGGTTAAAGGATAACTGCACATCAAATTCACTAGTACTGCACCACCTCCCATGGTTTTGCTGACTTCAAGGTACCTGCTTTTTCATCAAAAGTTATATTGTTCACAAGTATATATATTCCAGAATTTTTGAGAAAGTCATCCCATTCCTATTTAATGCGTGATCTTGATTAGTGCTTGTATTTTTTTATCATCATATATCTATCTTGATTTACTTTAGTATTGTGCTAACACACGCAGTCTGTGTTTCTCTATCACCAACTGGTGAGTGATAAAAGGATAAAAAATCTGTAACAAAATAGCATTTCTTTGACTCTATCCACCTCAAGTTTCAGAACTTAAAGTTCCATCAAGTTATTTTTCACTTAATTCTTTAGGAGATTTTAGAGGCATCCCCCTTTTTTTTTCTTTTTTTGAAAACGTACCCTTTCAAAGTAGTCTATGCTTTTTCTTTTACCCTTAGTGATGCTGCTTTTCACAGAGGTAATCAATTCTAGAATAGGGTCACCAATGTCCATGTGGAGAAGCCATTATAAAATGTCTATGTTCTGTCACCTCCAAAGCATCTAGTATCAATGTTGCCCATTTATGGAACTTATATTGTTCCATTCAGACCTATCAGCAATTTCAGCATGTGCTTGATTATATTTTATTTTTACTTTGGGGGCATCTTCTTGCAGGATTCAAGCTTACGTATACATGCATGTTTTAAATGCATGAACTTACTTGTTCAATATTTTTCGTCAGCTTTTTTGGTCTAGTCCATCATCCTTCCACCCTCCTTCTGATAAACAGTTTTCAGTTTCCCAAAGGAAATTTGGGAAATTATATTTTCTTCTTTTCTCTGTTAATGTGGCTTATATTGGGACTGACCAAATCCTTACAGCCTCAGCGATAAGTTGATGATTCAGGTCTGGCCAATAGTTGCAATCCATTTCCTTAACTTTAGTGGTGGTTAAGTGATGAACCTTGGCCAAGTCAAATAAATGAAAATCAACATCAGGATTTCTGCAAGATACACTGAGAAGAAAGCAATATCTTTCCATTGGCATTGGTAGGATGAAGTAGTGTAAGCTGGTAGTATCTAGCTCTGTCATAAAATTTCAAGAAAAAAGTGAATAAGAAGGAAAAGAAATCCAGTAATACTTTCACAGACATGGGAGAACAGGGGATAACTCCTGGTAAGTTCATTTCTTGTAAATTTTAACTAGATCATTTAATAGTCTTGTCATCTCCCTAGTTTCTTAGGCAAAAATAAAATAGAAGCAAGCACACAAATGAGAATACTAGTTTTAGGTGTTGAGTCACATAATGCTGACATACTTTGATAAGTTTCAATTTTATTAATAAGTAAATTTTATTTAAAAAAAAATGAGTTTGATTTTTTATGTTATTTGCAATCCATAGAATCTCGATTAAGACAGGCACCACCTATGTGTCAGAGATGTGCCCTAAGTACTGAGTAATGAAATGAGAGACATGCCCCTTGGCCTCACAGAGTTTATATTCTTGGGTTGCTTTAATTTTATATGAGAAGCATAAAATTCTTTCAAATTACCTATTCTATGGCTTCATTAATTTTTTTTTTTTTTAAATGGAAAGTTAAAAAAAAAAAAAGAAAATCAAATTTTGGTGCTGGGAAAAGTGACTGACCACATGCAGAAGATTAAAGCAGGACCCCTATCTATCCCCATACACAAAAATTAACTCCAAATGGATCAGAGACCTAAATGTAAAACCTCAAACCATAAGAACCTTAGAAAATGAAGGACATACTCTCATGGAAATTG